>JASKGM010077073.1:0-15201 GCA_034509205.1 Ceratonia siliqua
TATATATATATATATAATATTGAGGGTCAAAATCCACCTTTAAATAAGAAAAATTCACCTCTATTAAAAGTAAAAAAATTATTTTGATTCTGTCTTTATTTTCGTCTCTAAATTCTACCTCACATTAATAATTGTTTTATAGTGCAAGAAGGGATCCAGTAGAAGCATGTTCATATTCTCAAATTAAATATGGTGGCAGGGAAAATATGATATTAGCATATTATATATATATATATATAACCTATTGTTTAATTAATTCAACTTATTTTTATTATTTACCAATTTATACATATTATATCTATCCATATCATATACATAAAAAAAATCCAAATTTGTTTGGACTATGATCACTATATTTGTGAAATGAAAAGGCTAAACGCAGTCACCATGAATCTCTTTCATTTCACACATTGACTAGAAATTGAACGCCACTTTTCTTGATACAAATGAAAAGAATATAAAAAGGGTCAACTTAAGTTAAAATTAAAATTAAAATTCTTGTATGTACCAAAAACAAGTATAACAAAAAAGTACTAAAATATTAAAGTTCTTTTTGTAAAGTGTAAACACTTATGAACTTAAAATCTTGGGACTAACATATTTTACATATTCATGATTATGTAATGTTTTTACACATTAAAATGATATTATAATTTTTTTATATTTAAATAATAATCAGCGTATTTTTTATAAACTTATTTATAATTTTCATAACGTTTTTGTTTGGTAGTATATATATATATATATATTAGAATTGCTATACAAACCCTTCCCATAAATATTATCATCTCATTAGAGCTATTGTAAGTGTTTTCTACTTACATTTTAGAACAACAAGAAACAATAACAACTTTTAAGTTATTTGCTGATTTCTGATATTTTTTTAAATACAGAGAAAATAGTTTTAAAATAATTTTTATTTTATTGTTTCCAATTTTTTAAAAAAAAATTCACCAAAAAAAATACACACAAATGATCAAGCAAAACCCTAGATTCTCTACCCACAAATTGTCAATCTCTAATACTTTTTCCCAAATATATTTCATCATATCCTAAATGAAAGTTAAGTCTTGTCTCATATAAATTACAAGGTCTTACAATACTATAACATCATTTCCATATAGCTCTCTTACAGTACGTTTAAGTTTTTGTCTTTAACCACATTTTTTCCTTTTTTTTTTTTGGACTATTTTTTACATCTTGTAATTTTTTGAAATCTTTTTTACTTTTCCTTTCAACAATATTTTTGAAACAGCAACAATACAATTTTCATTTTTGTTAGGCATAGTCACGTTCTCTTATCTAGAGCAGTGAGATTCATACTACAACATAGGTACTCCTAGAATAAGTTAAATAATTTATAAAAATAATATGTTTTCTATGCTACTAATAAATATGCACACTAATGACCGTGATAAATGTAAGAAAAAAAAAATATATCATATTGCATACAACCAACAAAAATTGTTGAATTATAGTCCGTTCAATGCACATTAGATGATAATAATTTAACTAAATCTCGTATAATTTCCTTACAAATGTACGGAATTCGGATAAGTGATAAATTAATGCTTGCAAATATTTGTGTCTGAAATGGGTATGCTTAGTACCACATTATATTACAATTTTAAGTAGTTAAGGTGTTCCATTTTTAAATTTTAGTTTTTAACAGCTGTTTGTAAAATGATCAAAGTTGAGAGGGTCTTATGCATTTTTTCTTATTTTTATTTTACCATCATTTTCATTTAATTTAAGTATTTTTTGACAGATTTTAAAAATGCATCTCTCACACTAGTTTAATGTATGTAAGAGAATAATTTTTTTTAAATGTTAATTCTAAAATTTGAATCTAAATAAATATAATAAAGTAATAAACGCACTTTTTTAACCATTAGCCAACTCCTATTTATAAACAATTTTTATATTAAATATCTGAGTTAAATGTTTGTTTAATATATTAAATATAAAACTACTATAATAGCACTCAACATTCTTGAAAGTACAAATTTTTCACAAAGTATAAGTATCTCTTGCTTAAAATAAAAAATAAGGAAAATGTGACATTTTCTACATAAAAATTAAAACCTATTAATAATATTCGTAAATTATAAATTAATTGGTAATTTTTCAATTTTATCTGAATGCGTTGGAATTTTTTTTTTCAATATATAATCTTAATTATCTTCAATATCTAATCTCACAAATAAAAATAATATTATTATCTTAATATTTTTGAAAAATAAAAATAAAAATAACAGAGGCGTAAATTTTTTGTGAGCATTGAGATTGATTTTTTTTAACTATTGGATAAAATTTAAATGAATATTAATCATAAATTGTTTAATTTTAACCTGAAATTTATTGAGCTAGTTATTATTTTTGAAATTATCTAACTAGATATATAATTGTAAAAAAAAAAAGTACTCATCAAAGAGAATTAGTTAATTCATTTAATTATAATATGGGTATTAAGTGAAATTTAAATCTTTCATTGTTAAAAAAAATATGACATCGATATTTAAAAAAAATTAATTAACATTTAATTAATATATCTTATTTGTATTTATTATTTATAAACATATGCATGTTATACTTACCCCTCTACTAACTTTGACAATATCATGTTTTTTGGAGAATACTAATCTGTATTATTAATTATTCAATTATATTTGAAAAAATCATATTAAGTAAACAATTTAAAAAGTAACATGCGTTACCAAAGCTAACAAATTATGTGAGATCTAATGGGTCAGAATTTAATCATGATCGATAATTATTTTTTTAATTCTAATTGTTTATTTACATTAAATAATTAAGATTTTTTTATCATTTCAAAATCTTGTTTTAACTGTTTAAAATAAATAATAATAATAAAATAACTTATCACCAATAATATCCGTACATTGTTTTTTATCATTTCAAAATCGTACTGTTTTTATCATTTCAAAATCTTATTTTATTATTTCAAATCACATTCCAACTAATACAATAATATCCGTACTGTTTTGATTTGAAAGAAGGAATTAGAGAGCACATTGTTTACTGCAAAACCGTGTTCTCCTCGTAATGATCCAAATTTGTTGGTTTTGTAGTTACTGTTTTATTGGGGCACTCTGCCTTTTTTTAGTAATAATACTTGATACCACTTTATTCCTTCGGAAAAGCCTTTTACTGTTTAGGACATAAAGGAAGGAAAAGGAAAACAATTCCTAGAAATCAAATTCATTTTAGTTCTAATTAAGCAATAACAGAATAAATATTAAAATATATATATGAGTTGGAAAGGTTTTAAGAATTAATTATGTTTTAACAGAAAATGGAAATAAATTAATATTAGGAACATTTAGTTGAAACACAAGTTAGCTAGCTAGTTACCTTATTTAAACAGCTCTAACTGGTCCACATTCAAATAATTAATGGCTGAATTCCTTGCAAAAATCTGCCATCTTAATTGTTGGTTTCTCTCATAAAAAATGCCAATTCAAAAAAAAAATCATGAAATATTTTTTCACAAATGAAAAATTTATACAATAGATATATTTCCTGAAGATAATTATGTACAGTTTTTCTTTATTTTACTTTTAATAATATTTACTTAAATATCTCTTCTTTTAAAAACCTATTTTTAATTAAAAAAACATTGCATGTTTAAATCACAATTTGAACCAAAACTCTTTGATACTTATAAGATATGATTGTTCTGCTTAACTATGTGATAAGATTGATGATCATTGGATGAATTTATACTTTTCATCGAATCATAAATAATCATGTTATGTAAACAGAACACTTATACTTAATTATATATACCAAAAAAGTACCTTTCTTTGTAATATTAATAATGGATCTATCAGGTTTTAATTTTAACCCATATATTATTTATTTTTGTTTAACAAATTCACGAGTTAATGATTATTTGTGTTTAAAAGTATCTTATGAGATTATTATTTTTCTTTAATATCTTTTAAAGTTTTAAGACATTGCCATAGAATGATAACAAAATGAAATGCTGAATCTTATAAACATTATTTTAGAGTACAGTATTTTTAGAAACACTTAAATGGAATTAAGTCAGATTAATAATAATCTCTTTGTTGTTGAGCTCAACCTTATGTCCTTTACTCCTTAATTTTCCAAGTTCATCAGTATTCAAGACATAATTAAATGCATATATATATATAAATAAATTACATTGATCTCCATTGAAATTTTTTAAACCTACATTCACATCTCTTTTAATTTTAATTTATACAGAAACTTTTCTTCTATTTATAAAATTAACAAATTGAAACTAAAGGTGGTAGAAGTGTATGTTTTTTAAATTTCATAGTGGTGATTGCAATTTACTATCATAAATTAATTCTTTAAAAAATATAAGGAAAAAAATTTTCATATACTATCATTTGATAACATGGTGTGGTGTGGGGGAGGCATAGAAAATGATTAACTCAATAAAAAAAAGAGAAAAAATTTAAGCTTTTTTCTTTGCTTTAGCTAAAGAATTTGGCTCAGCCCCAAAACAGAAGGATCAGAATCAGAGGAGATATCATAACAAAATATGATAAAACCAGAAGAACTATATATAATTAAATTAATTCTTCAAGAATTGAGGGTTCTAAGAACAAACCTTTCTAGCTAATTGAGATGCACAAATCAAAGCTAGTTGGCTGAATACTAAATCTCCTCTCTTCTTAGCTTGTTTAACAGAGCTGTGATTAGAGCGTCTCTCTTCTCATCCCTAGCTTCTTCTCTAATCCTTCTTTCTTCTTCCCTTTCTCTCCATCTCTGGTCCATCATTATCCTCTCATTCTCTAAAGCTTCCATGGTTTGCCTCCATTCCATCTCCTTCAACCTCCTCTCGTTCTCTCTTGCCTCAAACGCTTCCATCCACTGCGATTCTATCTGCACCTGTTGCCTCAAAAACTCCTCCAAAATCTCCTTCAAATTATTCAAACTACTTCCACTACCAGCACCCCCAACAACCATTTTACCCTTTTTCTTCTTTCTGCTGCTATTCTTCTCTCCCTCACTCTCCTCTTTATCTTCATCTTCCGATGAGAGCTGCATCGCCGCCGCCGCCGCCCCCCCGGCCTTCTTCTTCGACCCACCTTCGGCTTCTGCATACAGCATTCTCTGCATCCTCGCAGCGAAAATCGCTTGAAGTTCATTGTAAAACGGGAATTGCTGCCTCATAGCTTCTGGCTCCGCCGTATCACACCCCTTTAATTTCACAATAATTGAAACAGTAGAAATATACATAAGATAAGTAAAACCCATGAAAGCTGATCACAAAGCTAGCTATTAAGAAGTACAGAAATCAAATACAAGTACAGAACACCTTAGATTGCTACATGATAAAATATAATTTGACTTTAAGTTACTGTCCCTGTACAGGGTAGTATATATGCCATACAGCTACACCTAAAATGTGTATGTTTTGTGTGTATAATAACAGGCCACATACGTTGTGCTGGGAACCTACACATTTTGTGTGAGGTTGTAGTCCTATAATTTCAATTATGAGGATGTAAGATAACAAATATTATATAATTTTACATAAATAATAAAAATATATATAATAAGTACCTATATTGATATAGATATAAGATATGGTTTATACTAACACAATAGTAATTAACAAATTAAGTATAAACTTTTAATTTAAAATATTATATTATAGTTGATATAATTTAAAATAAGTTTAAATACAGTTGTTCTTTCTAATATTATAAAAATTTTATCCATTTAGAATAATTATTTGATAGATAATCAAAAGAAATTACACTAGATACTGGTAATTTCACCTTATGCTTCTTTTTTTTATTATATTTTAATATAATTTTATTTGATAATTTGTTAAATAATAATTCAACAATAACAGATCAATATATACTAATGAATTACAACGTCGTAATTTTTTGTTTGTGGATGAACAAAAAGACAGAGAAATTTAATTGAAATTTTTTTAAAAAATAGAATAATAATATTATTTAAATTAAAAATAAAACTATAATAAAAAATTGTATTTAATCCTTTAAAATATAAAGTTATACTAACACAATGGTAAACTCTATAACAAACTAAACACTAAACCCTATCAAACACGACCGAGCTTCATAGCAAGATAAGCAAAACTTATGAAAGTTATATGTACACTAATACAAGTACAATAACTAACGTAAATACAGGATACACTATATATATGATATAATCACTGACAAAATATAAAATGTTTTAGTGTAAAAATACGAATATCTAATATGTATCCAACATCATAGGCCTAGCTCGTCTTTGAAGTATTTGTGATTGATTGATAGCATAAGATAAAGGAAACCCATGAAAGATGATCATTATAACTACTATATAATCTGCTAGAACTTTCCACAAACACATATTCTTGAACACCAAGATAGCATTTTTCGAACCTGGGTAGCTGGTTCAGCTGCGAAAGTCACTTGAAGTGGAAGTAGAAACAGAGTTTGATTCGAATTTCATAGATCAATCATCGTACCTTGTAGCGGGTAACGAGGTTTTTCCACTTGCACTTGCACTGCTCTGGGCTTCGATGGAAACCCTTTTCCTTCATCCCGTTGGAGATGACTTCCCACAACTGCTTATTCCTCTTGGTCTCCATGAAATTCTGATCCAGCTCTGCTCGGATTGTCAAGAACTCCTTCGTTTCTTGGATGCTCCATTGAGGGAACCTGTCGGTAACATCGGCGTTGACAGTGATGTTATGAGGTTGATGGTGGTGATGAAGATGGCGGAGATGATGATGAAGCTGATCCATTCAATTGATCCAACTGGGTATTTCAAATAGAAGCAGAAGAAGAAGATGATTGCAAATGGAGGAGAGAAAGAAAGGGAGAAAGAGAAAGAATATATATGAGGGTGGTGTGAACAGGCAGGTACGAATCGTGTAAGAAGAAAATAGAGGAGGACATTTTCTTGGCTGAGGTATCAACGACAAGATGGGTTTCAACTTTCAATGACCACTATATTCGCTCATTACCAAATCCCCCTTTTAGGATAACATAATAAATAAAATTCTAATTTAATTATTTTTTAGCAATATTTTTCAATTAATTTATATATTAATTAAGATAAAATAAAATTATTTTTTTATTTTTTTATTTTTTTAAAAATAATAATTTTAAAATTATCATAAATTTTTTCTTAGTTTCATTTTCAAGCATAACTGTTCTACAAAGATTTAAGATATTAGAAAAAAATAATTTTAGAAGTTTGTATTTTTGATTTTAATATTTATTAATCATATTAAAGTTTATAAAATTTAATTTTAAAATTTAATTTCTTTTCCTTTCATTTTCTCATTTTTTCATTTTTTATTTTTTATTTATTTAATTATTACAGACTCAAGAGTCCCATCGCAGTCTAATCTGTCTACGCGGAAACTTTGTTTCTCTCTCTTAAACTTTTTGGAGGCGTTCCCATTGCGTTTAGCTGACGTCACGCTGACGACAATATCTCACATGGTGGTACCAGTAGCCAGTAGGGACAATTATTCCCTGCGACCAACCCCACAACATGGCTTCTCAACTGGGAGTGTAAGCTTTTCTTTCTTTATTTAGCCACACCCTTTATATTAACATATTTTATTTAAAGATTTATTTTTAATTGAATCATTATTTAACATTTGAGAATATAATTAAATAATTTTAATAAATCTTAATTTATAAATCTTTTATTATATTTATTATATTTTAAATTTGATAACATTCTCAAATAAATATTTTTCATTGACAAATAATATTATTTGTTTATGATTTTTTTATTTTTTTACTGTGCTTGAAGTTATATAAAAAATATTTTAAATATTTTATAAGCATAATATTTTAAAATAATAATGAATGAAATTTTAATTATTTTTATGTCATTTTAAGGTATTATTTTAAAATGATTTATAACAAAAAATGAATCTTATAATATATTAGTATGAAATACAATTTAAATTTAAAAGTATTTAAATAAAATATTTAACAAAAAAAATGCTTCATACTATAAGAGAATTCTTTGAGTATACAAGATTATTCATCAATTTGTATTATCTCATCTAATAATTAATTCTTTATATATAGAAGAATAGTTCCAAACTATATAACTTTTAAATAGATTTCGATATTTAAAAGTAAAAAAGAAAAAGAAAAAAGTAATTTCCTTTATGTGGTAGAAAAATAATAATATTTGATCTTCGAAGGGTGGCCCAGATACGCGGTATCCTGTCATGTCCCACATCACATGTGGGGACCAACCGTCTGCTTGCACGTGGCATCATGCAGATCCACAAGAAAGCATTATAAGATCTAGTGTTTGGCAAGCTAAATTAAGATATATTATATATTTAGATATTTTTTTATTTTAAATATTTTTTATTATTTATTTATAATTTTTTACTATTTATTTATCATTTAAAAAATTTTAAAAAAATACAAAAATATTTTAAAAAATTCTAAAAAAATTTGATATAAAAATTAATTAATTAATTTTAAAAAATAAAAAAGTTAAAAAAATATAAAAAAATATAAAAAAAATGTAAAAACTCCCCCAGCTGTGTGACGGTAGGGGAGTAATAACCTAAATATGGCTACAGTCACGACCCAGGCCATTACAGCAATTCGCTCTTCAATAAAATCTTTGACCTCGATTTTGAGTCTTTGACCCAAAAAGTCGTTTCATTCTTTTATAACTAATCATAACAAGACACGTTGCCGACGAAAACGGTAGTAACATTTATAAAGGCTCGTGAACCGAATCCGACGAGGTCCGTGAACAGAAAGCATGGGGTTTCAAAGATCGACACGTGGGCAATTATGGTGTGGGTGAGAGCTGGGGATCAAAGCTCTTAACATGAAGTTGTCGTAGGAATTCTAAAACTGGTGGGAAATTTTCTCCCGCCTTGACCGTCAGAACTCTACAATGTGATTGACCAACTGTTTCTAATAAAAAATTACCACTTTTATAAAAAATAATAAAAAAAATTATAATATATATATATATATATAAATATATCATAATTAAAATCTATCACAAATGTGTTTTTTCATAATATTTTTCTTTTCCAATAAAGCCCGTTTGCCCCTACATTTATATAAAAAAAGTTATTTCTTTTAAAAAAATTATTTTTAATCAAAAGTAATGTTTAACGATAAATTTTAAGTAGATGAGCTTTTTGTTAGAAAAAAGTTAAAAACAGTTATTTTTAGAAATTTTTTTTAACTTTTAACTAAAAATAATTTTAAATGGAAGAGAAACAAAAATTTGGTGTTAAAAATACCTATATATGGTTAACATATTTTCATTCTTAATAATATTTTATATTTTTAAATTTAATTTTAACAAAAAATTAAATTTTTAAAATTAAAATATAATATAAAAAATATGTTTACATATTTTTTTTAATAATTTTATCTGTACAAATATATTTTTTTATTTTTATATTAAAACACCACAAATCTACTTTTTTTCATTAAAATTATTTCTACGTAACTACATCCAAACACTAAATATTTTTTTAATTAATACTTTTATTTAAAATAACTATTAAAAATTAAAAACTTATCTAAACACCCACTAAGGCAATAATTACTTTTTCCATGTTATTTATTTTAAAGACATATTTTTGTTTATATTTTGTACCATGAACCCCAATTCATGAAATGATAAGTTTTTATACGAAGGATTAAAATTTTATATATTTGTTTATTTATTTAAAAAATTTTAAATAATTATAATCACATATAAATATATACGATTTATTAAACATGGTTGTTGTAAAGTGCAGTCGCTTGTACCATTGCTTGAAGAAGGAGGGAAAATAAATTAATGAAATATGAAGAAATTAATGATTATTACTTAATAAAGTAAACTAAAAATTAAAATCCCAACAACCATAATGGGACCAACACTTGAACTTCATATTTCATAATGAACATATTATTATAGAATAAAATGAAAAGAGATAGATTCAGTTTCACATTGAACACTAAGCATTATTTATTATTTTATTTTAAATTAATAATAAAAGAAATGTGCATTTAATGGTCTTAAATATTATTTTCCTTCTATTTTTAAGCTAATATTATCAACATTAGGCCTAATTAAAATGATCACATAGCATGTACTATTATAATCTTAACCATAAAGTGCAAGCAAGTAATGGTTCAAAATTTTATAAAAAATGAGTAATTTTATAATATTTATTAATGTATGGAAATTAAAAGATAACTTTTAAAGTTATATTTGAGTTTGATAATTTAAAATTTTAATAAGTTAAAAATTGCAATTTTCCATAGTTGAAAGGTTTAAAAGGCAAATTGCACATTTTTAATACCCAATTTGAGAAAAAAAAATAGCTATAAACAGTTGTATGAATTATTTTCTTATATTATTTTCAGAATCACTGTGTATCATGTGGGCATATTATTTAATATTTTTTAAAATTTAAAAGGAAAATTCAAATGGTATGAAAGAGAGAGGGGGTGTCATTTTATTATCTAATTAATTAATATTAATTAATTAGCTCATTAGTCCAATTGTGGGGTTATATATATCTTTTCACCTAACATTTCATTATTGTTCTTTTTTACACAGATATGGACGAACTTAAAAAAAGATAGATCCATGGGGTTCGCGAGATTAAGAAATACAAGAAGGGATGGATTTTAAATGAGCTTTCTTCTCTTTCTTTCTTTGTTGATGCTAACTAGTGGACATCCTTTCATAAAGCGACACCGTTTTCATGCAAACCAAAAAGAATGATTTAGATAAATGGCACTTTAGAGTACATGGCATTTAATTTGATAATTAATTACAATTAATGACGAATTTGACTTTGCCAAAATCAAAAGAGCCATATTTTAATTTTGGATTTTTTAAGAGCTCCTATATTCTAAAATAATATTTTATTTTTTTAAATTATTTATCGATAATGATATAAGAATTAAAAAAATTATTAAATAATATTAATTATAATAAAAAATAATTATATTAAATTAAATTATTATTATTAAAATTAATTTAAACTTTGTTAATTCATTGAAAGAAATAATAAATAAAGATAAAATTATAAAAATAATAATTAATACTTCATTAATAATGTAAAATATTAAATAATTTAAAATAAAATAAAACTCATAAAATAATAAATAATTTAAAACGAATGAAATATTTTATAATATAAATTTTTTTTAATAATTTTGTTTGGTACAAAAAGCATTTGAATTTATATTATGACATATTTGGATAAGTTTTGTTTTATAAAAAGAACTTTTTTTTAAAACTGCTTCTAGAGTGAAAAAAATTATTTTGATGAGCTTACAAAAAAGTAAAAATATATAAAATAGTGCTTTCTTGAAATTAAAAATTATAACTTTAAATAAAAGATCATGTAATAGATAAAAGAGAAGAATGATTGACAATCTTTTATTAAAAAATTTTGGACAAAAATATTATTTTAATATTTGATAATCCAACTCATATAAGCCATAATTTTTAGTAGTTTTATCAATTAAAAATATTTTTATATTTTTATATTTAAATTATTTTTATAATTTAAAAATAATTCTTATTTATTGTATATAAACACAAAATAACTTTTACTCTAATAAAAATATTTCTAATTAAAACATATTTATAAAAGCATTTTTAAAGCTAATTCACACGGTCCTAAGTCTCTCTTCAAGTGAATTTAGAAAGTATACTGAGAATAAGAGGCTTTTTGGAGCACAAAAAGCTGATCTTCTAAGAAAAAAAAACTTTCTAGTCTTATATAAATAGTATTTTTTTAAAAAATAATTTTACTTAATATTTTTAAAAATTAATATTTATAACTTTTAAAAATAAATACTTTCATTGAAAGAGATATAATTTTTTGAACAAATATATTCTTAAAATATTTTATAAACTTTTAAAAAATATATTTTTATATGTCATTTTCAATAATTTTACATATTCAAAAATATTTTTACATTTTTATACCGAAACGTAAGATATTTATTTATTTTTAATAAAATTATTTTTATGTAACTACATTTACACATCAAATATATATATATTTTTAAAAAAATCACTTTTATTTAAATTACATGCCTCCTCTACGTCTTTTTAAGTATTTAAAAATTTGAATTTAAGAGGTGAGCATCTCCTTAACTATTAGCCAATTCCTTAAGATTAATTCTTGACTAATATTTTTTACCAAATAAAAAAATGTTATTTGCTACTGAATCATCGTTAAAATAATTTACAATAATATTTTAAAATAATATCCTAGAAGATATTAAATTAGTGAAAAACTAAACATGTGGGAAGTGGAAGTCAAATTTAAGCAACTTAGATTCTCAATATATATAATTTATAATGTAACCAAAGAGGAACACTTGTATTAATTTAAAGATTTATTGAAGATATTCTCTAGATTTGTGGGTTTTCGAAGTTCATCAGAATCATTGACTCCAATATTCTCTCGTGTTTCTCATGCTTGGGGAAATTCTCGTCAATGGATTTCTCTCTATTTCTTCCTTTTAATAATCAATATTAATAATTAATATATTACTCTTTTATTAAAAATAAAATAAAACTATTAGGTAGTTGTCGAGTGAATAATTATTTTATCAATTACTAAGCCTGTTTGAATGTGTTTTAAAAAAATATTTTTATTAGAAATATATATAATTTTGCATTTAAATATAGTAATTAAAAAGTATTTTTTTAAAATATTTTTATTTAAAATTTTTTATAAAAAGAATGACCCATCATTATTCTCTTTTATTTATTATATGAATTTTTATTTAAAGTTATAATTTTTAATTTTAAAAAATATTATTTTATGTTTTTTTACTATTTTTTTATAAGTTCTTCTAAATAGTTTTTTCACCAAAAAACATTTAAAAAAATATTTTTCTAAAATAAAAAAGGGCCCTTAGAATCCAAATAATTAGCACGGATCTAAGGTGTAACACACTAATAATTGGGATTGTGTTAGACCTTGGTCTTTAAAATGATGTGATTTCAGCCTTTTAACTTGTCCTTCTTTTTTTTTATTTAAAATAATGATGTAAAGATTAAAAAATTATTAAATAATATTAACTGTAAAAAAATATTTAAATTGAATTAAATTATCATTATTAAAATTAATTTAAACTTTTATTATTTAATTAATTCTATTTTTTCAAAGATAAAGTTGAAAAAATAATTAATATTTCATTGATAATGTAAAATGACAAATAAGTTAAAATAAATTAAAACTCTTAAAAGTAATATTTGTCACGTCTCACTTCATGACATATGACCATCGTAGGAAAATTATCATGTAGGTAATAACCTACCAGCCTAAAATACTCATACAACTATTATAATTAAAACTTAATTATGAATCTAATCATAAAAGCAAATCATGCGTTAACATAAATATTTTAAGTCAAGATTTTAATAAAAAATTTGACAGAGTTTTCCCTGAAATATGGACTATCTCAGGGTACAAATCTGTTCAAAACAAGGTAGACAGACCCACCATAAATCAGAAGTCTCAGTAGCTTAAACAAAAAACAATAAAGGGGTCCAACCTGAACTGTATCTACTAATTACATATATTCTATACAATTAACATTATTACAGATCACGACCCTTATTCAAAAATACAAAAGAAATCAACCTATCTGACAATGTCCATAATTCACCAATGTACTCTACTATTACTCAGAGTATTGCCTACTAATTCAGTTAGCGGGTTCAAAGGGAGCAGGTAGAGTTGAAAGATAATCACCAGTGACCTGATCTTAAAATGTTAAAATTTGAGAGGTGAGTTTATCGACTAAATGAATGAAAAACAAATTTACCAATGGATACTTGAACTCTTGGGTATAAAGTGCATTACCGCTAAAATCATGTGAGAACATTGTTTCAGTACTTAAAGAGATAATTTCAATATAATATGCATCATACATATGAGAAATAAAATAATTTATGTTTCACAATCATATTACAATAATATTTAGGCTGAAGTACCTTTTTTGTCCTTTATGTTTGAGGGAGGTTTCAATTTTGTCTCTAATGTTTCAAAGGTTTCAATATTATCCCTTATGTTTTATAAAGGTACCATTACGGTCTCTAACCCTAACACTGTTATATGTTGAGACAGAAAATGCTGACGTGGCTATGATGTGGAGCATGTATGCACACGTGAACTGAAGTAAAACACATAAGCAAATATATGAACCAAAACGACGTCGTTTGTTCCAAAGGCTCTTCCCCTATTTTACTGCCAAAACGTTATCGTTTTTTCTTTGCCCTAGGAACAGAGTCTGAAGAAGATCTTCTTCTCCGATTTGGGGCTAGATGCACCTACAGCATACTTCATCAAGCAAGAGGGATTACAATGATGGTGGGTTACCAAGGAAACTGAATTTGGATGGCTCACCTCATTTTGAGAAGAACTTATATAATGAGTCACCAGAGGTGAGGGCAATAAATGTTGAAGGCCGAGGTTGATTAGTATCCGCAGCAGAGGGAAATAAGTGTTGAAGGCCGAGATGTCCCATAACCTGTTAAGAGCTTTCACGATGTTGGTTTCCCAGGTACCTTGGTTTTGCTCTTGTCTTTTCGTTTCATTAACTTCCTATCTTCTCTAGCTTTGGGTGGAGGACTCCCCCTCTCTCTGTTTCTTATGGTTTTTTAATTCTTCTCTTTGCACAAAATTGTGTCAAATAATGGTAATTTGGAGGGATTAATATTAAAAATCCTCATTGGTTTTGGAAGTGGGATTTTTAGTAATAGCTGTAGTGCTTTGATGATGGTCAAATTAGCTTTGATATGCAAAAATCTTGGTTTTTTAACAAAAAATCTCATATATACAAAGATTAAACAAAAGAAAATCCAAGTTATAGTCATAATAATTCTCTAATAAAAATCCAAGATATGTGAAGTTCTTCCTGAATATTTACCAAATTTAATTGTTTAAAACATGTAATCTATATATTATAACATCAAAAACCACATCCATAACAACTTAACTTGTATACAAATTAAATGAGCATGAAGCCATGAACTAAAAACTAATAAGGAAACCTGATGCTATTGTTTAAAAGTTGAATTAAATGAGGTCCTAATGATAGTTAATTAGATGAATATAAGACTGACCACCTGGAAAACAAAGAGATACACTAACTGTAATTCCTCCAAGATTTC
>JASKGM010077095.1:0-15200 GCA_034509205.1 Ceratonia siliqua
CTTGCGTCATCTTTTTAATTCAGAAATCAAAATTTTCATTCACCTAACTGAAAAATTAAACTTAGGTTGCTTAACTTTTCTGACATTATAAAAATAAAAAATTCCTATAGAAATATTAATTTGATATAAAAAAAATCCTGCATTAACCACTCATTACATAATCAACTATAACAATTTTTATTTTAACTTTTTTACGACATTAAAAAATTGTTGTCCCAACTTATTTATGTGCACAAGTTAATCAAAACCAATCTTTCATTATTAAATAATTTTGTATAAGATGAATTTCTCACAAAATCAATAATTGTGATAGATTAAAAGTTCTTTTGATGAATATCATACTTACAAAATTAATTTAAAATTATTTTGTATCCTATCAATATAATCTTAAAATATAAGCAACAATCTATTATTGAAATTTTTTATGTGACTATGATTGGTTTTGAACTTGCATCCTTAACCTAAAGATGATTGTAATATCATTGAGCCATAAGTTTATTAGTATTTAATTGCATGCTTTGTTATTCAATTTTTCTAAGTTTTGACGTGTAAGCTCGGAATGATAATTATTTTTAGGAGGTGTAAATGTGTCAATACCAGTATCACATGATCCTTCCGTGTGTAGATAACAAAGGATCCATTGATACTTATGTTAATCAAAATCGTCTTACACTAGCTTTCTATATATAGGATGGGTTTTTTTTATAAAATTCACTGCTAGATTAAAATTTATCAAATCTTACACCAGTGTTAATTGATCTCTTATATATATATATACAAAATTACAAATAATGTATGACTTAGAAAAAAGAAAAAACTTATTAAGATACTAAACTAGTAAAGCACTTTAATTTGTTACCTGCAACTAACACGAAAAGTGTGGAAAAGGAAAATGTAAAACCTCACCTAGCAGCTGGTGGGATGTCGCTGGCAATGGAGGCTTAACCTTTGAATATTTGAAAGATACTGAGGATAGAATTAATGGTTGTCTGCATATGATGCTATATATGAGACACAAAGCCTATGTTTATTGTTTACGCAAAAACTCATTAATTTAATGCCTAAATCACTACATCTTTGAATTTAAACCTCTTTATTACATGAATTTCTATCTATCCCTACTGCTTAAACTAAATTCAGATTTTGGCCCAAAAAAAACTAAATTCAGAGTACTATGACTAATTAATTAGTAAATTTCAAGTCTCACATGCAAGACACTGTAAAAGGATTATCTTTTTTAGGTTATGTATCTTGAGAATTTGTATTTTTACATTATCAGTTGCATACTTTTAGTTTTTGATTGATTTTATATAATTTAATAAATCATATAATAAAATTTTGTGTATAAAGGAATATAAAAATGGTGTAAATTTAGTGATATAAAAATAATACAACTGATCACTTGTATTTTTTATGGTTGAGGTTTAACACATTTCAAACAATTATCTATATATTTATTCTTCTTTCTCTCATTTTCATTTTCATTTTTAAAAATTGAATTTAAAGATATGTAATTAATAAAAAATTAATTATACCGACACACATCTTTTTACCACAAACACATGCAAGATTGTTAAATCTTAAAAATATATTTCAAATTAATAAAATGTGCATGTAATTATCTGATGATTTATTAACATGAGAGTCAGTTGTTGTAGACAAACAATTACACTATTATTGAATTAAAAGTATTAATTTTATTTAAGTATTTTAGCATATTATATTTCAAAACAGTGATTAATAAAATTTGTGTTTCTCTTTATCATTATTCTAAGACATTGTTTTAAAATATAAGACTATGAAGATTAACACTGAAAAGTAATTGTCATTAAAAAACTACGGATTCTTCAGTTCAACTATGGCCCATTTCCATGCATGCATGAGAGGCTTTTGTACGTATTAAATATGTATAGAACAGCTTTTTTGCATGAAGGGACGTCAGCTTTATATATTTTAGTTAAATAATATGTTTCTTGGGCCACGTGATTTGAAATATGGAATAATCTTGGATCAGTTAGGGCCATTCCCCTTAATAAATTAAATTAGATGACCTTGTCAACCTTTAAGTTCCTTCAGCACCTCTTTGGATGTCGGCAATGCCAGGTTTCATTTACCAATAATTGAACTCAATCTTTTTTCCTTTAACTTATTTAATGGCACATACATGACTAATATAGAGCCAACTTTGTAGTATTTATTTGACAATATCATCTCTCTTTGTGAATTTCAATATATTAAGGGGGGGGGGGGTGGTAACTTTACAGCTAGCAGATAAAGCTATGTGATTTTATGGTTTTTTTATAGTTACTTTTTTATTTTATTTTTAGAAGCGTCATATTTTATATCAGTATTCATTAAATTCAAACTCTTTTCTAATGATTTAAATTATTATAAAACGGTGTCTCGTAATAACATTGAAAAAAACTTATTATTTTAAAATACAATATTAGAATAAAGTTCTTATAACATTACAAATATATTTATGTATCTTATAGTGTTTTTGTTTTCTCACAATGATGTGAAATACAAAAAGCACTATGAGCAACAACTTGTAGAACAATATATTTATTTACAAAGGAAACAAATCAGAATATTATTTGGCCAAACTTGAAAAGATATGACCTTGGAAATCAATGTTTGCTTTTCCGTTCTCTTCATCAATAAATAGGTCCTTGACGGATCATACATGGAAACAACTTTTGATCATTGGCCATATATATATATACCTCTTCATATGAAGTCCTTTCCATCACAAATTGATGAATGATAATTATATAAATAAATATATATAAACTTAATTGATGTGTCAATCTTGATTTTTACTATAATGTAATAAATTTAAACAATAATTTAACTTGACCCAACCCTAGCTCCAATAATCTAGTTGTGATGATCAAGAAGTCCCGCTTGCGAAATTGGCTAAGCAGATATTAAAGAAAGATTATCTTTAAAGATCTGAGAAAGTGCATTATTGAGATTGAGAAGGAATCTCTGCATGCACATAGTGCAGCTATAGTGGCAAATTCATTATCATATACTAATTCTCTGTTAAACTACTGTTGTGGCAAATTCTGTAATTCTGTACTATTCAATTCTCTCTCTCTCTCTCTCTCTCTCTCTCTCTCTCTCTCTCTCTCTCATTTTGGCACTGTGTCACATTACTAACAACCCTAACAACAGAGAATTTTAATGTCAATTCAAGCATAATAATTTTTTTGTGAGTCGAAAGTGCAATTAGTGGTGGCGGCAGATTTATGATTCCAGTTAAGAATGTTATTAGAGAGAGCCACGTTTGATTAAAAGGAGATAATATCTATCTACGTTTTAACAACTTAAAGGTTACTGTTCTTGTCGTCTAGCTTGTTCTTCTAGGTTGTCGGAGGTCAATGATGATTTATTCAATTCACCCTTTCTCCTCTTAATTTGTTTACTGATTATAAACGCGCAAAGGCAACATTATTGTTTTGACATTCTTCCCTCAGTAATTGATTTCAATCTTTTTCAAATTAGAAAAGATTTTATTTCATTTCCAGACCACCTAAAATCTCCCATCATTCCTATACATTTTTAATTGTTTTTATTTATCATTTTTATAAGCTGGATAGATAAATGAATGGTTTATTAATCTAATTAATTAATTATAGTAATTAATGTACAATGAAAGATGTGGTGGTAACAAAGAATTAAATATTATTTCTATGTTAATATAGGGCGGCGATTGACTAATTTTCCAGATCACTATAGTCCAGCTAGCAAATAACATGAAGATTCCACCAGTGATGAAGTGATCTGCAACAGAGATGCGATGTCAGCCTCTAATAGGAGTGGTGGCTCCCCTATAGTCTCGATGATCAAGTTATTTCTTTCCATAAATGGATCTTCAGAGTAGTAGTTTAGTAGTTTAGTTTCAGAACGATCAAATTACTTGAGATCATATCGCTAAATTAAGTTCTTAAACAGAGTTCACGAAATGGTAGGAATAGGTTTATACCTATGTAAAAGTTAGCTCTTCAATGACTAGTTTCTATGTGATTTGGGTTTATTGGGATGGATTAATGAGAACAGATAAAGTTTAGGGTTTAAGCGTAGGACTTATTACTCAATATCATATATAGGGGAAAACGAATTTCTAGGTTTTGTGGATTGATGATCTGTCATATTGTTGTTATGCAACTAGCCATAGTGTTTAAGATAATTTTTGTTGTGTAATCATGGTTAATGATGAATGATTACACCCAAGTTTAATCGTGTTGCTTTGTGGTAATTGGACAAACTAATACATGCTTACGAATTAAAACCATTAACGGATCCACTAAGAAAGAAAATAATATAAAATGATAAAAAATATTGCTCCATTATTTTAAAATCATGAATATAATTAAGAGAAATATATATAATGAAGCAAAGAAATAAAAGAGAGAGAGAGGATATCAAATAAATATCAAGACCAGTAGTAGTGCTGGTGAGTAACTAAAAGTGGTTGCTCCATCGTCTTCCAGCCATAATATCAATGATTAAAGTCAAGGAAATTAGAGCAGAAAGAGAATGATTAGTGCTGTGACCTCTTTGGCGTTTCTTAACTAAATACATTTTCTTTCACTATTGATTGATGGCGTCACAACGAAAGTGAACTAAAAGTAATATACATGTTTTTGCGTTTTTTTAATATATTAATTATGTTTGCATTTTAAAACATATTAGGGTTTCAGCTGCTTACTTAGGGATGAAACATCAGTCGTGATCAACCTTGTTTTTATCTAATTAAATAAGGCTCTACTTTTTACATCTTGTATTTTATTGCACAATATGTAATTTTATAATTATGTTCATTTTATCTTCTTCTTTTATACAGTTTTCAAATAAAGTTAAACCACGTCTCATTCTTATCATCTGCTTTCTTGCAACACTATTCAGAATGTGCATTAATATCAATATTTTTTTGCGATCAGATAGGGTTGAATAGATAAGGTCTGTGATTGAATGAATATTAACTATTATATGATGGTTAAATAAATCAAATAAATAACATGACATACTATACTCTTTTTTTATAAAAATATCTATTATGATTTAGGTACGGTCGACGTTCATTCCTATAATGTATCTTCCACATTCTATGACAGTATAATGCCAAATAAAATATAAAATCTTTGTCGTTAGAATCCTGCAGATTAATGGTTTTATCAAAGTATGATTGTTGGCAACGAATCTTATACTTTATATCACAGATGCCTGTTTAGGTCAGATACAAGTAGAATGAGTTAATTAATTAAATGATATAATGCATTTGCACTCATCCAAAAAGTCAAGAAAAGTGCCTATTTGCTATATTTTATACATGCCATTGAAGGGATAGGTACCTATTTATCTTTGAAAGAAAGCATATTTAAATATTAATATGGTATTAAATGATGTTTAATTATCATTTCATTTGCTAACCCCCATTATTTTGGTTAAGAAAAGTTGGTTGTAATCATAATGACGTAGATAAATATCTGCTTTAATTTGTTATTAATGTGGTAAGGATTTGTACTTTAGTTGAATCACTAGCCCCTAAAGAAGTAATAGGATTAGAATATTTTGCAAACTATACAAATCAAGATTAACAAAATCGATTCTGAATGTCAGGTAATTTACTTAAATTTATATTGAAAATGGCAAGTGATTATTAACCTTAAGCTTTTTCTTAGATATTACTAACTTTTGAAAATTTTCAATTACCATACATGACTTCGTTAGTCAATCCTTCTCTACGAAGTAGCAGCCCTAATAGATTCATGAGAAGTTTCATCCTTGACTTCATTCTGTTTTATAATCACAATGAAGACTTTTTGCAAAACAAAAGGAACATAGAACTCCAATTATTAGGGCAAAATTTAACAACATTTATGTATTGAATTAGTAATAAATCTTTAGTAGCATATAGATAGCAATAATAATAATAATAATAATAATATTATTATTATTATTATTGTTATTATTATGTGGGGAAATGAGTAAAATATTAAAGAGTTTGAGACAAAATTAATATAATTAGTATGTAGTAATTATTAAGATAGGGATAGCACATAAAGGAGAGGAGTTGGTTAAGGGAGACTAACAAATATCTATAGGTAATAGGTGAGTGAGAATTAGTGGGGAGGGTGTGGTTGCTGCAGCAAAATGGTCAAAAGAATGGCGGCATCGTTAGTCATTAGTACTGATGCATTTATAATTAGTCACTGGTGATTGTCAAAAAACCATGTCATAAAAAGATTATTTAGATTATAGAAACGTATTTGCTATGCATATTTTAGAAGTAGTTTTTTAGTTTTTATTTTTATTTTAAGAAAAATTTAAATTTTTTTAAATTGTTTTTTAAAAAAATTATAAAAAAACTAAAAATAAAAATAAAAAGCTACTCCGAAAATATGACTACTCTGAACTAACATAGCAAATGCCTTATAAAAATTTAATTCAATTGAAGTTGCAATATTATGTTTTAATTTAATTAAAATATTTTGATAATCTTTTTCTTAACTTATAGCTGATAAAACATACTGATTTTCTTAAGTTATATATTATATTAAATTCCCTACGATTTAACAAAATTGAAAGGGGACCCTCACTTATTAATTAGGAAAATTTTAACTAAAACTTTTACTTTTGTTTCTTTCTCATACGGCCTGTCTATATAATGAATTTTTTTTTTATAATTTTGTATTAGAATGTAAAACTTTAATAATAGTATAAATTAAGATGGTAGGAAATAAAGGAGATCTAGGGGGATTAATCTGGATCAATCTGGTTAAATTTGGGTCATTTATCAAATTTTGCACAAAATTTTAAATTTTTTTTTTATTTTTAATAGTGGCCGGTAAAGACATCCAGTCATGACCATCACCAGATCTAAATTAATCTAGGAGGTGGTGATTGGTGAAGAGAGACAATAAGTATAGGTGGTTGCATATATGGGTGACAATCAGGGCGCGTTGCTGATGCAACAGAGGAGACATTTATGGTCTGACGATTATCCATATTTCTGGTACAATAGTGTGGGAGATGTTGATGGTAAAATTAACTATGACAAAGATTAATTCTAAACACTTTACCATAAACTTAAGAATTCAGATCCAATCGTGTTTTGTAGATTGTAGCCGTTTATTTATTTTTTGATGATCATGATTTAATTACATGTAATTAAATCGTGATTGCTAAAAAATAAATGGACAGTTACGATTTAATATGTCTGGTCATGACCGAATCCAAATCCTAAATTTAAATACTACATCAATTTTTACCAAACTTCTTGTAACTAAAAATCATAGAATTCAATGAATTTTATATGTAAACGATTTGTTAGAGTTAATGTTTTGGTTTACATGGTTTTGATTGAGTTTGAAGTTGTAATCTTTAACTCTAAAAACGATTCCAGTACCATTAACTTATAGGCTCATTGGCATAGTTCATTTATTTAGCAAACATATATATTAACAATTGATAGAAGAGATTATTGGGTTCAAATCTCATCACTTTTACTATATAGAGAACGTTTAGGGAATAATAGAAATTTAACAAAATATTAAAAAAGGAAACATATTTAGACTTATAATATTTGGCATCATTTACGCACTATTTGTTGGCCTCATCATCCTAATTATTGTATGTCATTTTTATATTTATTTTGGACTTCTTGAAAAAAAGAATTCTAAATTTTTTTTAAAAAACTATCAATTAATTATACATTCTTATAACTCACAACAATTAATAAATGCCTATTGAGACATAAGCAAGAGGAGACTTATTTCAATATATATTACTACACTAAAATGTTTGTTATTAAAACTAGCGATGTGATATTTTTAAAAATAAAAAAATTATATATCGATTTTTCACATAACACCTGTTTCAAAATCTAAAATTAAAGTAAAGTTGATGTAATTCCTATCCTTACTCTACTTGTTAGTCTCCAGATTATGAATTGTGTAAAAAATTGGAAAATTGTGAATCTAACTTGTTTCCACATCCATCACATTTTTCTCATTTTCATCTAATAGGGCCCTGAAAGCGCAATTCCTACCCATCCTCTTTTATTTTTTATTTTTTATTTCTTTCTTTTCTTGTTATGGTGGTTGCTAATGCCGAGAGAGAAAGAGAAAGGCAGAGAGAGAGAGAAGGTTAATTTCCGAATGGTCCATACGGTTGTTTAAGAGGTGCTTTTCTATGGAGATTTTTAAGGTCAGGGGTCATAGTTGTGGATGGGGGCGTGCGCCCTTACTCTTCTTATAAGTTCCATTTTTTGTGGGACCCTTAAGTGATCCCCGCATACTCTTGGACCCCACCCCACAATTTACCCTAAACAGTAATCCCAATCCCCCACACCCAGCTTTCTCCATCTCTTGGTAGGTGGCTCTCCGGCCCATGCTATTCCTACAACTAGAAAATTCCTTCTCTAGTCTAGAAGCCTTGTATAATTCATTCTTTCCACTCCATCAAAATTCTCAACTAATTTCATATTTTCAAAATTACTTATTATTCTTATTAGTTCAATATAAAAAATAAATATATATCATTATTATACAATTTTCTCTCATAAAACTGATCCTCATATATGATGAAAATTGTTTTTACCAATTTTAAATCAGATCTAATCACTTATATAACTTTGTAGTTTATATATTAAAACAAAAAAAAGCCCATTTATATTTAGAATTTAGAATTTCTCCGAGGAATCTTTTTGTCGTTTTAGCCCCCACAGCATATATATATGGTGTTTCTTTACATACTGATCATTCCCGTACAGCAACCCCTCATTTTAACTTTCCTTTTTCTTTCCTTTCCTTTCCTTTCTAGCTAGTACCTGTTCTTCCTGAATGCGTTCTCTCTGTTTGGGTCCCCAGAAAAATTTGAACCACTAGCTGGCTACTATTAATCACTAGGAAGGAACCTAGCTAGAAAGTCTCGCTTACGGCCTCTGAATGCAGGAAAACATGAGCATCTCTGTGAATGGACAGTCTCAAGTCCCTCCTGGCTTCCGGTTTCACCCAACTGAAGAGGAGCTATTGCAGTACTACTTGAGGAAGAAGGTCTGCTATGAGAAGATCGACCTCGATGTTATTCGAGATGTTGATCTCAATAAGCTCGAGCCTTGGGATATACAAGGTAATTACTACATATAGTTTTTGTTTTTCCTTCTTCTATTGTTTTTCATCTTCACAAATGAAGTATACATGTTTATATTGATGATGAATATTAAGATATGCTGGTTTGGATTTGGGTTGTTTCAGAGAAGTGCAAAATAGGAACCACCCCACAAAACGATTGGTACTTCTTCAGCCACAAAGACAAGAAGTATCCCACAGGAACTCGAACTAATCGTGCCACAGCTGCTGGGTTCTGGAAGGCCACTGGCCGTGACAAGGTGATTTACGGCAGCGGGAAGAGGATTGGAATGAGAAAGACTCTGGTTTTCTACAAAGGAAGAGCCCCACATGGCCAGAAGTCCGACTGGATCATGCATGAATATAGGCTAGAAGATAACATCAGCGAGACCAGCATTGTGAGTGCATCAAATCAACAAACAAAGACTTAGTTTTTTTCTGATGAAAACATTCTTGATTACTTAAGCATATTATTGATATTGATTTTGTTATTGTGGGTAAAATTTAGGTGTCCAATGTGATGGGAGACGGAGCTCAGGAAGAAGGCTGGGTGGTGTGCAGGATATTCAAGAAGAAGAGCCATCTCAAAACCCTAGACAGCCCCTTAGCTTCGTCCATTACAGGGGAAACTAATAGGAGAAGCAGCCACAACATGTTCGATTCCTGTGACGAAGGGGCTTTAGAGCAAATTCTTCAGCAAATGGGAAGGAGCTGCAAGGAAGAAAACAATTCCAGCAGATTTGGTAGAACCTTTGACACAGGCATGAACAACAACATTAATGGCTACCATGAAAAGTTCTTGAAACTTCCTCGCCTGGAGAGCCCAAAATCCACAAGCTTAGAGAGCCAGCAGAATAATAATAATGGGTACCATCCCATTATTCCACAGATGGTGACAGAGAATGAAGGGTCATTTACTACCCACCAGGTGAGTGATGCTGACCCCAACCTGGTTCACTCTGGTGGCCTCACCAACTGGGCAGCCCTGGATCGGCTGGTGGCTTCCCAGCTGAATGGCCAAACTACTGAGACTTCTAGGCACCTAGCCTGCTTCAATGACCCCACCATGGGCTATTGCTCTAGTGACCATGATTTTCAACTGCCAACCCTACGATCATCATCATCTTCGTCAATAATATTATCATCAACATCACCAGCAAACGACAGGGCCAATTACATTAGTGCTACACAGGATTTCACCAGCGAGATTGACCTATGGAACTTTGCCCGATCAACATCATCGTTATTGTCTTCCTCAGAACCACTATGCCACGTGCCCGACACATCACTGTAACCGAGAATAAAGCTTCCATGTCAGATCGATCATTAGATATATATAATAAATAATATAGCATATCATGTTTAGTTCTTCCCAAATCTCAAGTCACAGGATTATTATTGGTGAATATATTTTATAGAGGTTGTTATTTCTTGCTTTAAGCTTTTAATTGTAATTAGTAGCAAAAAAATCAACAGGTTGAGTTCTTCATAAAATCACCTGGTTATTATTATTACAGACAGTTAAATGTGATAATTAAGTTAGTAGTACTTTAATGGAAATAGAATATGTGTGTTAAATGAAAAAGGGAGGAAGAAGTTGAAGATTTTAGATGGGGTGGCATTGTCAAGTGTCAACCATGGGTCATTGCTTAATCACGATGTCTACCATTCAATTTTTCTTTTTAAATTTTTTAACTTTTATGGGGTTCTTGGTGTGCAGAAAGAATTGCAAATTAACTATACTAGAGTTGGCTATGATATCGCTGGTGAGTTCGATAATCTTCTCTCTCTTTTTTCTTAGTGCAATTATAAGGGGCAGTCTAACTTTTTTATCTTGAAAGATGATTATGATGATGATGATCATAAGGTCTTGTTCCTACTTATCTGCTCTTCCTCTTTGGGTCACGTGGTTTGTCGGTTTGCTTGAGAGGAAGGTGCAGAGCCCGGCTCGGCTTTGTCCTATTGCACAAACACCTCTATTACTAAAAGGGAGTTACCAGGACATGGGCTCCCCTCAACCAAGCATCAGTACAAATACAATACTTTCACATAGAAAAAGAGAGAGAGAGAAGGCTAATTAAGCTGCGATAGCTTTAAGCAAGTCAAAAGAGAATACCAAAGTGGTTCATGCGTAAGCTTTGCGTATTGATTTCGTCATTGATTAGGGTTAAGGTAATAAAAGGAAATTGACCAGTTTTTCAAAAGCCAAAATCACAGTGTCCACCAGTTTCTATATATGCCTGTGGTTTATATAACTTTACTTCAATTCCATGCAGAAAATGTCCAAAGGACAAGTACTACTATACTACTAAGTAAAGTGCTTCGTCTTCGCGTATAGGGCACATATATAGCTATATATCTTTTTTTTATTTCTGTTTTTTTAGGGGCAGGGTTCATTTTTCAAATGATTAAAACGAAAGGTAGAGAGGTAGGGTTTCCATTTGGACCACTTTCTCTCTTTCACACCAATATATTCTTCTATATATGTACTCCTTGACTCACGAAAATTTCAGCAACTTATGTTTACTTAGCCTTAAAAAATCTTCTGTACGTGTCTACCAGCAGAAGGAAAATCGATATATAATCGTGGAAAACCAAGAGAAATATATAGTTGTGTGTTCTTGAGCTTATATATTCTAAGAAAGATCATCACCATTCACCACCAGAAGATAGTATTGATTTGCCTTATCATCTTTCTTACACACGGATTTGGACACCCTTCACCCTTCACCCGTTATAAAAAATAAATACGATTAACTTGATTTATATATTCTTTATAAATTAAATATACTTTGAAATTGATGGTATTTTATTTATTTTTCTGAGAACAGTGTTAACGACAAGACAAAGTGGTGGGAGTGTGTCTGTCTAAAAGAACGTTAACGAGAATGAGTAGGAAGTAGAAGGTGGCGGGATTCAAGGCCATGCTTACCAACCACTGCATACGAAATAGAAGGCGGCTTTAATTAGTTACGTACGTTTATTCCTGGAATTATCAGATAACGACTGTAACGGGTAACCTATGTCTTTGTCCCCTTAAGTTCCTCTTTAGTCTTCCCCTTGTGTGTTACTGTCTACTGATACTGTATTTGTTTTTTTTTTAAAAAAAATTCCATGGCTATGGTTATGGATGTTAAAAATGACAATAAATACATAAATAATATACTTCGACCATCCTTAATTTAATTTTTTTATTTTTTTAAAAAATTAATTTTCTTGAATATGAGGAGTTTGGGCATGAAAATTTGTAAAAAAAATCAAAGGATGTTAAGTCGTGTAGAATTTTAATTTATAGAAGGTTTGGGTTTATAAAAATAATTAAAGAAGAGTTTCATATTAAATAAAAATATTTTTTAGGCATAATATACCTTATTGTATATATATTATTACTCACTATCATTATTTAGCCATTTTTTTGTGGAGCAATTTCTCTCAAAACGGAACAAGGGGGGCATAAGAGAAAGTATGCTCCTCCTATATATATATATATATATATGTTAATTTCTTCACTTCCCCTTTATCTCTTTTGAATTATGTGACTCATTATTGCCAACAAAGTGGGTCTGTCCAAACTTTATACTGTTCCTCAACCATTTTGAAACATATAATTTTGTCAACTCTATTAAAATTTTATATATATATATAGGTTTTGGTTGTTTTTTGAAAAAAATAATATTTGTTTTCAGCAGTATTTTCATGGTCTAGAGTAAAATATGAAACATTTTCTACATTTCTAGTGCCTTAATTATACAACAATTAATCAACCAGAACTACTTTTCTCTCAACGAAAAACATCTCTTGAAAAAGAGAACTACGTCTCTTTTCAAAAGAGAATCTATTTTTTTTAAAAAAGTAAACAATGAAAAGTTATTAATGAAATCAGTTTTTAGAAAAATAAAAAAGTCTCAAGCAAAAGTATTTTCTAATAAAGTATTTTTCAAAATAAAATTAATATCTTATTGAAATATTTTTCACACCAATATTAGATTTTCTAAGACAACCTAACTTTAAAAGTAGGGAAAAGCTTTTAGTACATATAATTAAGTTACCATTAAAATTATGCATGAATTAACAAATAGTAATAACCGAAAATTAGTTTTTCTATAAAGTAACTGAAAAATAAAATTATTAGTGATTTGGGTTTTTTTTAGTTAGAATATATAATGATTGTGAAACTAATTATATATTCTTATTATAGTTTAGTCAAAAAAAAATTATGCAACATGGGTATAGATTCTATAGACTATAGAACCTCTCTTAATCAGATTCTTATTTTTATCATAAAGGTGGTGTTTGGTATAAAATATTTTAATTTATCACATGAAATTGATTACTCAAGCAATACACATTAAATTCTTTGGCAATTCGTAAAAATATATTTAGTATATGCAGAAAAATATTTTTCTTAGATTGTGTTTGAATAAGGTATTTTGATAAAAAAAATTATTAATTTAAAGAATGTTTGAAATTATATATCTCGGACTCAACTTGGAACCGACCTTGAACTCAAACCCAACCTCCACTCTTAGACCCTATTCCCGAAGCCAATCCCTATTCCAGCCATGGCCCTACTTATTTTTTGGTGGACACTATCCTAGTAGGATAACTTGTGATATGCAATTTTTTTTATTTTTTTCTAGATTTTTTTTATTTTTTAGTATTAATTAATTAGTTTTCATATTATATATATATTTTAGAATTTTTTAAAATGTTTATGAATTTTTTTAAAAATTTTTTATATTTTTTATACTATTTATTTATAATTTTTTGTACTATTCATTTATAAGTATAAAATTTTAAAAATTTTATAAAAATATATGATATAAAAAATAATTAATTAATATTAAAAAATAAAATAAAAAATAAAAAATATATATATAAAAAAAAGACATAACACAAGTTCTCCTACAACCATAATTTTGGGGATGTAGGATAGACAATTCCTTATTTTTAACTTGGTATTTTTTATGCTACTTATTATTTAGCTTTTGATTTTCTTTATTTTTTATAAGTTATTTTAAGAAAATTTAAAAGAATATAAAAAATTTATATAATACTAGTATTCAAAAATAAAAAAAATCTTTTAAATTTTTTTATATTGTTTCTTAATATAAAATTTATAAAAAAAACAAGTAAAAAATCAAAATTTATCAAAAGCAACTCCAAGAATATAACTACTCCTAGAGTAACATAAAAAATACCTTTAGCCTCGACTCTTGAATTTGATCTCAGCTTGACTCTCGTACCATGCCCTAGGCCAAACCTACTTTTTCCTTATGAGGTAGAAGTATAAATCTTAAATTAAGTTCTATTTTGATTAATAGATGACTAAATATAAAGAGAAATTAAATGTCTTAAAAAAATCCATTTAAAAATTAGTAGTAAACATGATAATATTAGTTTCCAAAATTTTTTTTAACAACCTAAAGAAACCATCACCATAGCAAACAGCCCCAAAAAGGATAGATGTAGAAAACTCTTAGAGAGTATTTGGTATTATGATTCTTCTAACTTTTTTGAGAATTACTAGTCGAGAATCTTAGTTTCCAACGTTTGGTACAAGGATTAAATTTTTTTTTTCAGGAAATCAGGATTCTCGAAAATATTTTTTAAGCAAGGTTCTCACCAAAATTTTCCCATGTAAGATTGTGGTATTCTTAGATTCTCACCTCATGAAAAAATTTTGGGAGATGTAAATGACCATTTTACTCTCCCTCACAAACCATCATAAAAAAATACTCAAAACCTCAAACCACAAATCTTGAAACCCCAAACCCCAAACACCCAAATCCTAAATTCCCAAATCCCAAATCTTAAGACCCAAATCCCAAACTCCAAACAAACTCCAAACCTCAAATCCCCAACCCCAATCCCCAAACTCTAAAATTCAAACTCTAAACTAAACTCCAAATCACCAAACCCCTAGTTCCAAACCCCAAATCATCAACCCCAACCATCAACCTCTATTTTTTTTTTAAATATCAATTTCTTGCAATTTATATATAGGGGTATATTTATAAAAATTACTTATATTCTCAAGAAAATAGCTTCTGAACCAAA
>JASKGM010077126.1:0-15192 GCA_034509205.1 Ceratonia siliqua
GGATGTTTCTTCTTTATTCAATTTGCAGTTTGTTTAGACATCATTAAAAATATTTTAGTGAAATTAAGGGGTGAAAAAAAAAATTGAGCTAACAATATGTATGGGTTTAAGTCCTTATAAGTAAAGTTTAGGCTTTGTCATTGTCATATTTTACTTTTAGTGATAAAAAAGATACAACTTAAATAATAAGTTTTTGACATATTTTGTTAAATATGTAATTTTTAGAGTAATTATATTCGTTTCTAAAACATACACTCACACTACTTTTTGTTTAAATTTATACATAAATCTCTTTGCTATTAATAAAATTATTAATAAATCTTACACTAAATATAATTTTTCTTTAAAAACTTTCAATAACAATTTTATGCCCACAAATTATAAAAATATAAATTTAATACTTTTGAAAACCTCATAGTAAGAGAGGTTAACATAAGTATTTTAAAATTAGAAGGGTATAATTAGTATAGGTTTTATAAATTTTAAGATAAGTTTTAGTATAAATTGAAATAAGAGGGGTTATGAATGTATTTTTTAAGGAGATGAATGTAATTTATTCTAATTTTGAACGATTAAAAATTTTCAAAAAAGAGTCAAATTTTTAAAGAAAATTTCACCAAGCTTGTCAATTCCACATCCAATACGAAGAAGCTGAATTACACATCAAATAAATAAAGTATCAGTTTACTGTAAATTACTGTTTTCTTTCTGATTAAGTAGATAGATGTTTATACAAGCCCACAAATACCTTTTCTTTAGGCTAAGATCAGTTTTTCGATAATTAAAGGAGTTGAGATCTTGCTCATCAATGTCAAATTGTTGAAGCAATTTATACTGGGAGAATTTTTATGATGGCTGGCACATAATATTCCACGATGAAGACTATAATCAATTACGTTAATAAATTAAATTATTTGTATTCTATATTAATTAAAATATAGAAGTGTCTCAATTGAGGTACGTTTTCCTAAGTCAATCCACATTCTGGTAAAGGAATGTTGATTATGTGTGAAGAAAGCATTAGATAACTTATAATTCTCGTCACAAGAGGGATACTTTAAATTGAATTGTGTAAAATTAAAAATAGTCCTGAATATATTTGTATGATCCTATCAATCACACAGAATAAAAAAAAATGCAATTTATGTTGGCTGGCCTTGGCCTAGGAAGAAACCTAGGGTCTTGCATAACTTGTAATAAGGATCAACGTACCCATAATTAGAAAATCTTGGATGAGTTTAATTGGATTTTTTTTAATATTTTTGGTCAATAAAAAAGAAAATACATGACTAAAAGGTGCCACAAACAAAAAGTCCGAGAAGAGTTGGTTGATTTTATTTGTGAAACCTCTTTGACATTGGATTTTCTCTCTCTTTATTTTTACTCTCTTTTGATCTATCAGATTTATAGAAATTAATTTAACGAAACAAAGCAAGCTTTTTCTATTTTTGAAGTAGGATTTATTTTGGGAATGCGATAACATCTCTTGAAATTTTAAGAAAATGATATCCCTCTTTTATGATTCTCGAGAAAAGTTGAAATTCTTTGAGTTTTTAGAATAGATTAATTCTTTTTTGTAATTTTGGAAAGATGAAATTCTTTTGTAACAAAAATTCTTTGGTAAAAAGAAATCAAACTCTTTTTGTGATTTTTAAGATTTTTTTTACAAGAACTAAGAATTAAAACTCTTTTAAAAATTTTAGAATTTGATATAAAAGACCTTCAATTAAAAATATTTCGGGTTTTTGAAAACTGATTGAAATAAAAGGAAACGAAGTTAATTTTTTTTCCTTTTTGTGTTTTTAATAAAACTCTTTTGTTACTTTTGAAAATTGGGTAATTTTTTATTTTTTTTACTTTTAGAATTGGATAAAAGGAAACGAAATGAAACACAAATTTATTTTGAAACTTTGTAATTAATGACAACAAATAAGAACTGAAATTATGTTTTGAAGTTCTTAAAATTAATGTCAAGAAATAAGAATTAAAACTCTTTTTGAATAATTTGAAACTTGATCAAAATAAAAGAAAATAAAATAAAAAATCCCTTGCTTTTTTAAGAGAAAACTTAAAAAATTAAATAAAATAAAATGACTCTTTGAAACCCCAAATTGGTTTCAGCACAAGATGAGCCTAAAATCTTATTAAAGTATGACTATTGACACGCTAGTAGTGTTTTCTAAGTAAGTTACATTCAGATGCACTAATGCATCCATGTGTTTTTTTTGTTCTTCTCTTTTTAATTATTTTTATTTGTATTTTTGAATTGTTTTTATTTTCTTTTGAATTTTTTATTCCTTTTTTTAATTTATTTTACATTTTCTTTAATTTTTTAAGCATTTTGTTCTAAATTTTTTTTTAATTTTGTTCTTAAATTATTTTGATTATTTTCTTAATATAAAAATAAAAAATAAAAAAATATCAAGATACACTGATGCATTCAAATGTAACTTTGTAAACACTCTAACAAGTATTCAATCTTACGAAAATCTTAAGAAAATAGAGGTGGTGGTGTGAAGAACGAAGAAAGGAAGGAGTCTATGTGAATAGTGAGACATTCTTTGGGAATGGGTCTAACTCTGAAAAAGTGGGATTTATTATATATCTATCGGAGAAGGTGTTTTCTATGCTATTCATGGAGTGCTACTCAATAAATAGTTTTTTTTTTAAATTTTTATTTTGAGAAACAATTTAAAATAATCTAAAAAAATAAAAAATTTCCATAATACAAACAAAGAAAAAGAAAAAAATTCTTTTACTTTTTTTTAAAAAAATTTTCTTAAAAAAAATTATAAAAATAAAATAAAAAGCTACTGATGAAGTATTATTACTCAATACTCTATGAATAGCAAAGCACCATCTCTAAGCAAACCAACCTAACGAATCAGCCTATTTTAATAGCTTTAACTACAATAATATCGTGTGACGATTGTTCGAATTACGCCACGTGATATTGAGTGATAGTGGGTCACTTTTCCTATAAAGGATGTTGAAAAGAAAGCATGTCTCTCATTTAATAGCATTTAGAAAAAGGCTGGAGACTTGAGTGAGTGAGTCTCTTGACTTTGCTTGTCTCCATTCCAAAATTAATGTGTAATTATCTCTTTTTTAGTATTATTATTATTATTTGTTATGTTTTTATTTTATACATATTTTCTATGTTCTATTTATTAATTTTTTGAATTTATTAATTTTCTATCATTTTAGTGTTTGGGCCAAATGGACTAGGAACCCATATAAAACAAACTAAGACTAAATGAGTTGGAAGACCAAGAAAAATAAGTCAAGATCAAATAATATTTGGACCTAAAATGAAATGGGACCCAAATTCACATGGACTTAATAAAATTAAAATGGCATACTCCAAAAGGCCCTAATTATAGGAGTACTCACCACTTAAACTCCACGTGAACCCCACCAACTCATGCAGAATGCACTCCCCATGTAGAGTCTCACAAGTCCATGCCACATGTATAACTATATCAGGTTGTTACTTATAGGAGTTACAATAGGAGTTAGTCACATATTTGAATTCAAAATATATATATGTACAGATTATACGCTTCTTGTATTTAACTACATATGTCAATGGAAATATTGTGATGCTTTTCCACAACTTCATCTCTCTTATATGGTATCAGAGCTCCCAAGCTTTCAAACAGCTCCTCTTGATCTAGCCATGACTTCCAATAGCTCCACAAATACATACTCTACTCCCTTCAATTCCTTTGATCCCAAAGATCTTAACCAAATTAACACAGTAAATCATCTCCCTATCAAACTCACTGGAAGCAACTACCCCGCATGGCACAAACAATTTTGGTCTCTTCTTATTGGTCATGACTTGGTTGGTTATATTACTGGCACCAAGCCATGTCCACCTCCAACTATAGAAAGTGATGATGGAGAAACCATCAACCTGGTGCACACCTATTGGGTGCGACAGGACCAACTATTATTTCTTGCTTTCCTTAAGCTCATGTGAAACCAATGCTAGAGAAATAATGGCATCTGCTGAGACGTCCACAGAAGCATGGGCAAAACTTCAAAAGGCATATGCCAATAAATAGCGTTCTATGATCATGTCACTCAAGGAGTGTCTAGCTTCGCTTTCCAAAAGGTCCTCCTCTATGACGGAATACCTCAACCATATTAAAGGTATCTCTGATGAACTTACTCCTATTGGACACCTTCTTGATGATATTGATCTTGTCATCTACACTCTTAGTGGCCTTGGCCACACTTTCAGAGAAATCTCTGCTTCTTTTCGTACCCCTAAGCATCCCATTGCTTTTTATGAACTATTTGATCAGCTTATGGACTATCAGCTCTTCCTGCAACGTGAAGAACGCTATGCCTTGCATAGCAATACATCAGTCACTACAATTATGTCAAGAAGTCACACTCCAATCACAACACATAATCCAACCACTCCAAGGGATGCCATCACTCCTCAAATTCCACTAGCTTTTCTACTGGTTCCTCCAAAGGATCTTTGATATGCCAATATTGTGACAAGAGAGGCCACAGTGCAAAGGATTGCTATCGCATCAAAAGTTTCCCTCCCAAAAACACTAACCCCGTCGCTTACCATGTCACCTTTAACACCACCACTGACAATACATGGTCATGGACTCCAATGCCTCACACCACATCACAAATGACTTCAACAACCTATCCCTCAAAACTGAATATTGTGGCACAAATCGCCTTCATGTCGCCAATGACACAGGTTTGCCCATATCTCATACAGGTTCCACATACGTCCCTATCTCTTCCACCTCACTTAAATTAAATAATGTTCTTTGTGTTCCAACAATTTCTCAAAATTTATTATTTGTTTCTCAATTATGTTGCCACAACAATGTTTCCATTGAATTTTTTCCTTTCCATTTTGAGATGAAGGCTTTGAGCATGGGGGAAATTCTCCTTTGTGTCCTGAATGAAGACAATGTTTACAAGCTTCCACTTTCACCCAACCAATCCTACTAAGCAGCCCATGCCACTTTCACTCCATTCATGACACACTAGCACCATTGACTTGGACACCCAGCTTCTCATACTCTTGTTCATATTATTAAGTTCAATAATTTACTTATCTCAAATTCAAAAGACAATCCATGTATTTCTTGTTATTCTAATAAAAGTCATAAATTTCCATTTTCCAAGTCCACAATTGTTAGTTCTTGTCCCTTAGAAATTATTTATGCCGATGTTTGGAGTCCAGCCCCAACCCCCTCCATTGACAATTTTTTATTTTACATTGTTTTCATTGATCATTTCTCGAAATACGTTTGGTTCTTTCCATTAAAACACAAATCGGATGTTGGCATAATTTTTTCCATATTTAAATCCCTTGTCAAAAATAAACTTAATCATAAAATTAAAACTCATTACACCGACAATGGACTCAAAAATTTATTGACCACCCATGGCATCTCCCACTACACCACTCTGCAATATACATTAGAACACACTGGTGTCTCTGAAAGAAAACACCATCATCTTCTAGAAACGGCTCATTGTCTTCTTCGCCATGCATCTCTCCCGCCCCAATTTTGGTTCAATACCCTTCAAACAGTAGCTTATCTTATTAACTGCTTGCCCACTCCCATATTACAAATGTCTACATCATTTTCCACTTTGTTTGGTTCGTCCCCAAATTACTCTAAGCTAAAAATATTTGGATGCTTATGGTTTCCTTGGTTAAAATCCTATGCAACATCCAACTTGATCCTAAGTCCCACCCTTGTGTTTTCTTATGATATTCAACTCATCAAAGTGCTTATCTTTGTTATAATCCTCAAAACAATAAAATCTATCCCAATAGACACGTTACTTTTGTAAAATACGTCTTTGCCTTCTCCACATTCAACTCAACTCTCTCACTTTCCAACCACTCTCTGCTGGTCCCTGCTTCAATCACCAAAATTCCTATCCATACCTTAACCACCAAATCCTAACTCCCCACTCCAATGATTCCAGCCACCTCTCAAAAGTCCCATTCTCACTCAACCTCTTATATCCTTCCTAATATCTCTCCACTAGATCACATGCCTTTCTCCCTAACCAATGCAACAAATTTCAATAACCCCTCACCAAATAACATCTCATGCAACATTCCAACAGCTCTTTAAACTCTATCCACTCCCGAAGCCACATTATTTCTCGATAACCCCTCCATAATTGCAGCAACCCATCATGATAATCCCTCCCCAAATCACTCCAGCTACAGCATCCCCCTAGCTAACACATATCCCTCTAAATCTGCCACACCCAATCCCGATATCCCCTCCATAAATCTCAACCCCACCAACATCCCACTAGCTCATGAAGACTCCTCCCCCAATGATGCCTCAACCTCACTCTAAGGCTGGCCTCCATGCTCTTCATCACAGCCTCCAGGTAATATATCACATTCCCTAAACACTCACCCAATGCTTACACGTTCAAAAGTAGGAATTTTCAAACCAAAAAATGCCTTCTCAACCACCAAGTATCTTTTACCCACTCTAGTATAACCAACCTCTGTTACTCAAGCACTAAAGTCTCCTACTTGGAAACAAGCCATGTCTGATGAGTTCAATGCCCTCATGCACAACAACACATGGGTTCTTGTGCCACCTCAGCCACACTACAATGTTATTGGAAACAAGTGGGTCTTCCAAATTCTCAGCCACACTACAATGTTATTGGAAATAAGTGGGTCTTCCAAATTAAACAAAATCTTGATGGTACCATCTCTCGCCACAAAGCATGACTAATGGCCAAAGGCTTTTAATAATGCCCTAGCCTTGATTATAAGGATACATTCAGCCCCATGGTTAAACCTCGGACCATCAAAGTTGTTCTCTCTATTGCCATTTCTCACAATCGGCGCCTTTGCTAGATGGATGTCAATAACACCTTTCTCCATGGTGTTATCTCTGAAGAGGTTTATATGGCTCAGCCTCCTGGCTTTCGTCATCCCTCATTTTCTGATCATGTTTGTGGCTTCAAAAAGCACTATATGGTCTAGAGCAACCCCCCGAACTTGGTACCAAGCCCTCAAGCAGTTTCTCCTTGCCTATGGCTTCATCAACTTAAAATCAAATGCCTCCCTATTCATATACCAACAACACAACGTCACAGTCTACTTTCTAGTGTATGTCGATGACCTCTTACTAATTGGCAATGATAACATCATTCTCACCAAATTTCAGGATGCTTTTGCATGACAGTTTTCACTCAAAGACTTAGGCAACCCCTCCTACTTCCTTGGAGTTGAGATTATACCCACTGCCAATGGTTTATTTCTCACACAACATAAATATGTGAGGGACCTCCTTGACAAGGCCTCCATGCAAGGAGCCAAACCTGTGCAGACACCAATGGCTACCAACTACTCCCTTGCACCATTACCTAATGCTGCCACATGCAATACTGCTAAGTACCGTTGCCTCATTGGGTCTCTCTAGTACCTTGCTTTCACTCACCCAGACATAGCATTTTTAGTTAACAAACTTGCTTAACATATGCAGGCACCATAAAAACCCCACTACCAAGCTCTCAAATGTGTCATTCATTACTTGAAGACAACCATTAACTACAACATTCATCTCAATAAGGATTCAAACCTTCACCTCACCACATTTTGTGATGCTGACTGGGGTAGTGATACTACTACATGAAAATCCACAGTAGCTTACATTGCTTACCTTGGTTGTAATCCCATCTCATGGACCTCTCGCAAGCAACCAACCATAGCTCGATCCTCCACTGAAGCAAAGTACCACACTATAGCCTTCACCGCGGCTAAGATCCTATGGCTGCAACAACTCCTCATAGAATTGGGTAGTCAATCCTCTCATCAACCTCACATTTACTTAGATAACATTAGAGCTACGTATCTTGTGCCAATCCTATATTCCACACACGCATGAACCATGTTGCAATCGACTATCACTTCATTCATGATTTGGTAGCCAACAAAATCCTCACCGTCTCCCACATTTCATCAAGCCATCAGCTCGCTGATCTGCTAATAAAACCACTTTTGGGACCCCGCTATCACCTGCTCATGTCCAAGATTGGTGTTGCCTCCTCCTTCACCATCTTGCGAGGGCATATAGGAGTACTCACAAACTAAACTCCACGTAAACCCCACTAGCTCATGCAAAATGCACTCACCATGTATAGTCTCACAAGTCCACGGCACATGTTGTAAGGTCCCTTTCTCTTGAAGTAAATTTTTCGGGAAATATATATGTACATATATATATATTTAAGATATATGCAATGGAAAAAAAATGAATTGAAGGGAGAGTCACGTGAGCTGTCCTGTACGTAGCAAGTGAGTTTTTTTTTTAAGATAGTTAAGTGGGGAGGGTTACGTGAGGCTTTAGGACTTGCCACATTGATATTTTTACCCTTAGCTGATGGCATAAAGGTGGGAGAGTAAGGAGAGATTCCAGAAAACACTAGGAGCCTCCATCCTTGTAGTAGTCATTTTGCTGTCACTATTCAACTCTTCACCTTGCCGTGGCCATTCTACCCATTTAACAAGTGCTCTTTGCCCGTGAAGTGAAAGTGAATCAGCAGGTGGAGTTAGTTGCTACTCTCCTACGGTTTTGCTTTTCTTCTCTCCATTCTTGTTTTACTGGTGTACTACTTTGTGGGCCAAGTTTTTACTCTGTTCTGCTGCTAGAGTGTTGTACGTTTCTGCTGTGTAGCTTTGTATTCTTCCGCTGCTTTGCTGTTCAAAATACCTTGCTGTTCCAGCCGCCTTCCCTTGCTTTCGGTTGCTCTATTGTCCATTTATGGTTCTTATGTTTTATAAATTCAACTTGGGAATTCCATGCCTTTATATCTAGACCAACTCTGTTATTTTTGCTCCAACAACCGTGAGTCTTCTTCCTCCCCTGTTTTTCAGTTTATTCTAGGGTATGTGGTAAGCAAGCTTAAATGGCATATTTTCAGTAGGATTGTTAAAGTTTATAGCAATTAACTCATACAATTTGTGTGGCTGAATTGTTGGGAACGTTATATTGAAGCCGTAAGCTACCATTGAGTTGGGGTGAGTGGAATTCCCTATTTTTCTCCTTATATATTGCCCACTTTGTTTAAATTATGTTAGATGTGTGAAACTTTAATATTTAAATGGGTTGAAGTGAAAAATGCTCTCTTTTCGCAAATCTTATGTTGTGCAACAATAATTTTTAGTTTTTGTGCCACATGAATGTGATTGAGCATTACTTAAGTTTTATCTTGTTTTTGTGTAAAAAAAATAATAATAAAATAAAAATAATATATCTAAATATAAATTGGCTAGAAGTTATTCTCTTTTATTATATTCTATTATTTAAAAATACCATGAATTGTGAAATTATGAATTATTTTTTATGGATCCTTTAGCTACTTCCATAGAGGAACCCTAGGTGCACCTAGCTTAAGTGATTGTCCATGGACTATATTCTGACATAGTGGTATCCGTGAGATTATTCCGGATCTATACTTCAGTGAATTGAATGCTGTCTCTGACAGGCAAATTGTTTTAGTGCAGTGTATGATATATATGTGAGTGTGAGAGTTTCTCTTGTGAAGAAGCAATGGATCCATCCTATTGAATATATTTGTGTTTCGATGACTTATGCTTATATTGAGAAAATTTAAAATTTTCTTCTTTATTAAAGAGTTTTGCAACTCTACTTTGTTGTGGACTTATAAATCTGTAATTTACTTTCGTTATTGTTTTATAAGCTAATACTTTGCGGGATTAATTCTACTCATTGAGTTTGTAGACTCATTCTTTTTAAATTTTAATTTTTCAGATAGCGTTACAGAGCCTTTACCTTCATATCGTCCGGTACCTTAGGAACCTACCATTGAATTTCTAGTGGGTTAAATCTAGAAGGGACAATGGAGCACCTTATGGATGTATTGTGGACAGTTAGCTATTTTTGCATGTTTAAGATAGTGTTATGCATGTAAAATTAGTTGTATATGAATAGTATAGGGACTTGTAACTGCACCATTCACTGTTCTGTGGTGGCCACTAAGGCCCTTGGATGTTAAAGTGGACTTATCCACTTCTGGTTGTGTACTGTTGTACTGCTGGGAATCCTCAGTTTTCAGGGGAGATTCTGTCCAAATTTCTGTAAAAATGATTTTGGTCTTTAGTTGGTACATGGTGATATTTTATTATTAGTAAGGGTCGCTATTTGCATATGCATCGGTCAGGCTTGTGAGAACTGCTTTAAGGTAGTTCTTACGCCAGTCACGTGCCTGAATTAAGTCGTGACACATGTATAACTATATCAAGTTGTTACTTTATTATACGAGTTACAATAGGAGTTAGTCACATATTTGAATTCAAAATATATGCACAGATTATACGCTTCCTCTTGTATTTAACTACATGTATCAATGGAAATATTGTGATGCTTTTCCACAACTTCATCTCTTTTATACTAATGACAGATTAACAGTAAACCCAAAATAATAAAATTGACAAATAAAAACCACACGTACGAAGCTGACTCAAAACTAAAAAAATAAAATCTAAAGATAAAATTAACATTCAAATTAAAATTCGAAAGGTTCTAAAATTCAATAAAGACTCAAAACTTAAAAGAAAACCAATTTTGTATTTTCCTATTTTTAAAATTTTTTTGTATTTTTTAAACATTATAAAAATGTTTGGACAAAATAGGACATTCACAATCTCAGTCTCAATCTAAGGCATTGTTCCTATCGTCCCCATTCATTAGGCTCACGGTTTTGTCTCAGTTCCCTGAATTCAACTCTAATTGAAGCATGTGTTATTAGGCAAAATTTAATTTAATTAAACCAGTAAGCAATCCTTCAAGATGGATCATATAAATTAATATATTCAAAGTGCACAAAAATGACCAGACAGAAGAAGGCTTAATTGGTCCTAAACATCTGGAAGAATTAGGTCTTACTTTGTAATTTGTACTAAGTAAGTGGTGCTTTTTATAAAGCCCAAGTTAATACTCCTTTCACTTAATTAATGTTTAATCATTCATCTCTAGCTAAGCTAGCTCTCTTGTTTGCATTCCCTTTCTCATTAATAAATAATGATAATATCATATAAAGGTCACGATCTCAAGAGGGTGTCTCTGCCATTATTGGAGAATTTTTTTTCATTCCTATTACTATTTAAAAAATGTTTTTTATATGAATAATATTATATAAAGGTGCTTATATAAGCGAAACATTTTAATTTATTTTTATTAATAATGTTTTGAAAAATCTTCTTACATAAATATTTTTATAAAACATTATTAGATATTATGTAATAACATTAATCAATTCAACATCAGACCACACACATGTTGTACTTGGATATGGATACAGACCTTTTTGCCTTGGATTTTTTCTTAGCTTTTTTGGGAATCAATGGCCATACACCATGAGAGAAAAGAGCAAGAATGGCAGGGAGGAGTGTGATGCTGTCATGTGACCGAAAAGTTAAGAAAAGATCCAAGCCTTTCGGCCTGGATCCAAATGCGTCATACTTTGATTGGATCCAAGTTCAACACTATCTTATTAGAATAAAAAAATCAATTATATACATAAATCATTGTTTTTGGTAAAGTCGTTATTGAGTTCAGTGGTATCTACATTAGATTTTTTGGCCCTTTGTTGCTCATTTCCTTTTGTTTTTATGTTGTTTTAGGTTATATACGAGAAAATAGTATGCATTATGAATTAAAAATGAAATACTTGAAACTATTTTAAATTAAATTTTTATTTCATTTTTTAAGTATATGTTACTATTTTGAGAAATCCTTTTAAAAATATTTAATACATGAAAGAAAAAAAATAAGGTTATAAAATATGGTTCTAATATATAATGCCTATAAAAATATCTTAATAAAATTGACCAAAATGTATTTAGTATGAATAATTTCAAAAAAGAATGAAAGTTAATATTAAGTGAGTGTAAGCGGGTAAAATAATAGGACATTAGTTTTTTTTTGTTACAAAAGAGTAAAATATGTTGAAAATTTAAAAAAATACAAAATGATAAAAATCAAACCTTGACATTAAACCATTTTGATATCGAAAACTAAAAGATTATCGCTAGATTCATATATTCTTGATTTAAAATTATGCTTAAGGAATATCATTTTAAATAAAAGGACCCCTTATACCTTTCAAAATAATAATTAAATTTTTTTGGATAGCATCTTTTCTAATCCTTTAATTATATAGGAGTTGAAGTACATATCACTTGTAGGAGATTATTTTATTGATTGAAATATGAGATATTAAGTGTTAATTTACTTCATATTGTCTCTATCATTAAGTTTAGTTGATTTCAACTTAGTGGCTCAAATCCTGCTTTCCCTTACTTTGAATATTATAAAAGAATCTCTTATAAATTTCATCATACCAACTTGTAATAAAATGAAAGTTTGAGATTTGTAAATTAGAGGAGCCAATCATATTGATATAAGAAATCGTGGTGGGCGGTGTCTAGGGTGGACATATCGGCGAGGCCAATATAATGGATGAATGAGATATATATCATATAAGACAGAGAAGAGAAGTTACAGAGAAAAGTGATATTTGAAGTAATTAATATGTCTTCCCCTTTCTTTCAGCACCCTGGAGAGTGGGACTTCTGGCAGGAGCCCTCAGATGTTTTGTTCGAATCTTTCTCAAGTAACCAAGTTCATGAAGACCCTACCCATGATTCTCTTTCCTTCGATATGGTGGACTACTCCACAGATCCACATCCACCAACCTACAGGGATATTGTCGCCGAGGCAAACCAAAAGGTGAAGTCCAAAGCGAAAGAAGTGAAGACGAAGGAGAAATCGTACAACCAGGAATGGCGCCCGGGTTTGGCTCGGAACGTTTGACAGTGCAGAGGCGGCTGCTTTAACGCAAGACCAAGCTGCATTTACCATGAGAGGCCCAACAGCTGTTCTTATTTTATACTTGTGTTGCCTTCTTTTGAATCGTTTCTTCAACCAAAATCTGACCTTCATCTTGCAGAGATTTATTTAGGAGCTACTTCACACATACCACCAAAATTATTCACTCTGCATTTCACCAGAGAGATGGAAGACAAAATACATTTATGGGATTATTTCATCTACAATCTCATAAAAGTAAAATTTTTACAACGATGTATTGTCGTAAAATTAAAAAAAAAAATCTTATACAATATTATTTTAAAATATGATGTCTTTAAAGCATCTTAAAATAATTTTTTTTTATTCAAAGTACTAATTGATAATGCAGACAAAAAGAGTATGCTTAACCAGAATAGTACAGTCTATATGGTTATTTATGAAATCAAAAAGAATTTGGCTGGTATAATGAATCACTGTAGTTAGTAGGACATAAAATTGTAATAACACACACTCTTAGTATTGTTCTTTTCAAGTGTGATCAAGTGTTGTCCGAGCTAACATGGCATACATACCTCAATTAATTTACTTCTTCAATCCAGTCAAAGGCAGCCACCCCAAGCTCTATAGGAATTCACCATGAAATTCTTTAATACCTTATCTCAAGATCACTCTAAACATTGTAACTTGCTTCTCGTTGGAGATGATGAATTATGCTATATCTCAATATCGTATCAACATTACAACAGAATGACTAGCTACATTTTACATCACTTATGCACTCTTGGAATTGAAGAAAGCCAATACATAGGGTGCTGCAATTGATAAAATCCCCATTAACATATGGTTGCTGGCAGTTAATATATGCTCTAAAACAACAGATAGAATAAATCTAGCAAACTTATTCTTAGAGAGATACACAGACAGAAAACAAAATCAACATCTAGATTACAACTTCAAGAATAGCACAACATTACAAATATAATTAAAGAATCAAATCAATAATAATATAGAATCTACCTATAATTTTATACATTGTAATTTGGTTTGACATGTTATATCTCACTTCTCCCCCTTTGTTTACATTGATCCCATTTATATGATGATCTATCAAGAGCGCAAATATGAATTTTGCAACTGCAATAACCAGAAATATCTTTGGCATCCAAAATGATGGAGCAAAGTGCAGCTTCTAAAACTGATGTGTGATTTATGCTTCTGACCAGAATCTCAAACCTTAATTAAAATTGAACTCCTGGATTAAATATGGCAAAGGTACCACATTCAGTTATGATACTCACATGTCAAATGGCAGCACCATCACAAGAACAAAAATCTCTATCGTTAAATACCACAATATCATTTGTATTATACTTGCCAATGGAATTAGGGCTATAATGTGTTATCCGATCGATCTATGTAAGAAAGAACTATTCATATCACCACTTTGTTGCAAGTTGCAATTAAGGGGCTATTTGGTACATAGGTATTTTGGATTTTCAGGTCCTATACTTGACTAACGTGCATGGATGATTTTTTAAGATTTCTATATTAAGTATAATAATTAAAAATCATCAAAGAAATACACAATATAATGGTAATAGAAAACTGATGCACCAAAGAAAGGCATATAATTTCACGCATCTCTAACAAATCCAAGAATCCAAGATGTTTTGGACCAAAATGATGGCCCCATCATAATTATTCATCTTATCTTGTCTCATTTACTTATAACTTGTAGAAAAATAAAATGAGGCATCAGCTAGCACTAGCACTCATCTAATATGAGTATATGACCGCATCCAATATTTACTGTATCTAAACAGCAATGTCAGAAATTTTCAAAAGAGCTTGATCTCAGTGATTATACCACTCGTGAAAGTAAACACAGGCACATTAAGAATTCCCAAACTTTCTTCAAAAAATAAGAAATGAAAGCTGAGGACAGAAAACTTGTAAAGTTTTATGTTGGAGCATTCAAATGATAGGATACTTGTATATGCATATAGTTACGGAATCATCATCTTTAGTGAGAAATGTTGATCAAAAAGTGAATCTTAATTGTTATCAAGAAATGGATATTGAAAAATTCAAAAAGCAAATAATTAAAAGGCATAACTAAATCAAACAGTAAAGTCCAAGCAACGTTTGAGAAGGGAAAAGACAAACCTATCAAAAATAGAGAACAATAGTCATCCTGAAAATGATCAAAGAATACTTTTTAATCAAAGAGCTACTGTCTCTGAGTACAGTAATATTCATTACATTTTATCCGGTGCCATTAAAGAAACTCTAAGAGAAATTAACCTAAGATCACCAAACCCAA
>JASKGM010077137.1:0-49236 GCA_034509205.1 Ceratonia siliqua
TTTTGGAATCTCTATTATTGTACTCATTCTGGGCATTACTGGTAGAAAGGATTGTTGCATGCGGGAATCTGCTTTATTTTCTTTCAATTTCAGAATTCAGAATAGGTTTAGATTTTGGTCTTCTTAATCTTGGTTCTGAAATCTGAACTTCTGAGTTTTGTCTTCTCCTTTCGTTCCGTTTTGTTCAATTTCAGTGAGTTTCGCTCGAATTTCACAGAAACAAATCGATTTGTTCCGAGTTGTTGAATTTTCGGTGATGGTGTGCTGTGCCGTTTCGGTCAATTCGTGCGTTTCGACCAAAACGGCATGACATTTCAATCCTTGGTTTTTTTGTTAATCAGTTTTAAGGATTTTATCATATCAATTTACCCATTTTTTGATTCGACGAGGTGGTCCAATTATGTTTTTTCAAACATGCTTAATATTATTTCTAATAAAGCTATGATACTCGCTTCTAAAATATAAAATATTTTAGAAAATAAAAACATTAGTATAATTATTTTTCTTTATTTAATGATGTATTTATAGTATTTTATTTAATTTTTATTATTTATATTGCTAATTATATTATAAAGGGAGTCACTGACCTGACAAAATCCTGAAGCTGCTTAACATACTACATAATCTGCATTAACGGTTTATTTGTAGGATAGCCACACTCTTATTTGTAGGGGCTTAGTGGCTGTATGGGATTTTTAAATTTTTTTTATATTTTTTAAAATTAATTAAGTATTTTTTATATTATGTATTTTTTTTAGAATTTTTTAAGATGTTTTTTTTATTTTTTAACTTACAAATGAATGTTAAAAAAAGTTATGGATAAATAACATCAAGAATATAAGAAACAATTTTAAAATATATTAAAAAATTCTTTAAAATATATATAATATAAAAAATAATTAATTAATTTTTAAAAAAATAAAAAAAATACAATTTTAGGTGCGACGGTAGAATAGCATGCCCCTTACTTTGGGTTATGGTTGTCAAATTGGGTTAGGCCTGTTGGGTTGACCCGCCCAACCCAATAAAAATGGTGGGTTGGATTAAAAATCTCAACCCACCAAAATTGGTGGGTCAGCCCGACCCACCCCACCAATCAGGGCAGAGCAAGTCGGGTTGACCCACGAGTTGAGCGGGCTGACCTTTTTTTTTTTTCCTCCCTTTCCTTTCTCCTCTCCTCTCTCCCTCCACCCGCAGCATGCTCATCTCCCTCAGTCCAAAGCAAGGCTCCACAAGTCCACATGCAAGCTACAAAAAGAATTAGAATAATTTAAGAAGGTGTAGGTGTGGGAATTTGAACCTAAGTCCCCACACCCATACTCCAAAACCTTAATTACAACTCTATTAGGTTGTTTATATCAAATTTAATCAAAATTAATATTTATTATATAATAAATATTTTTAATGAACTAACCTGTCAACCCACCAACCCGTTATAGGGACAGGGTGGGTTGAGTTTTTCAACCCGCCTAATTTTGACGAGCCAACTTATCCCATCCCGCCTAAAGGTTGGATCAAAATAGGTTAAGACACGCCATCCCCTTTGATAACCCTACTTTAGATAAGTGAAGCCCTCCTCAAAAGCACTTAGGTTTCTTCATCAATAAGTCTAACCAAAGATGTCCATTTTATTTGTGCCAGTATATAGCTTTTGAGGTAACTGCCAGAGTCTGAATAGATTGACGATGTTCACCACATAGGCCACAGGAAGCATCAGCTCCGGCCTACTCGTGATTTACGAGCCATATATAACTAAGTGGGTTCTTTTATTCATAGTGGGCCATCCCGCTTACAGATGTAATGACCGAATTGCACGGGGGTTCCTAACGTCCGACAATTTCATGATATGATTTTTATAGCTGTCGGCGGGATAAATAAATTAGGGTAGCAATGGCCAATTAATTATTCTTTTCCCAGAATCTCTTGCAACTTCAATTTTGTACTGCTCTGAGCAAGCTGCTCACTTTCCTCCATAACCGATGACTTAATTCCCACTCCAGATTTCGTTTTCTATTTTTCCCAGGGGGAAATGGAATAAAATACTGTTTTAATCCTAGAGCGTTTTTAATTTAGTTTTTAAATATAAAGTATTATTAAAAAGTTTATCACCTTTTATTTTTATTTCATTTAAATTTTTCTATCAAAATTTTATTTAATACATTAATAAAAATGTTTACATGTTCACAATAATTTAAAATGTTTAATCAAATTCAAATAACTCATTTTGTTCTTAATTTTTGTATATATTTTTAATTTAATTATTGACTTTTGTGTAAATTATTAATTATTTATAATTTTTGTACACATTCTCAATTTAGTCACTAAATAATAAATACAAGGCTAATATTTGTTTATTTATACTATAGAAATGGCTTTATTAGTTTGATTGCTTCAAGAAAAAAATTCAATTATTTAACAAACACGGTATATTATGGTATATTATAGGTCTTTAATAATAATAAATATTAACAATAATAATAATAATCAATTTAAAATAATAATTCATATTTATAAAAAATAATTTTTATTAATATAATAAGTTTACATTGCATAAGTAACACTTTTATATTACACAAAAAATATGAAAATAATTAAATGACTATAGCATAAGAGATGATAAATAATGCATATTATAGAATAAAAGAAACAGAAGATATCAAAGGATTTCTCAAAATGAGAGAGAAAGATGGCATGGCTAGAGCCTCAAGAGAAGGGAAAAAAATGAGAAAAGAGAAAGAAATATGAGTTAAAATAGAAGTTAGAGAGTGAATCAAATTTTTAAAAGAAACTCCTTTTTTAAAAAGAAAAAAAATGATCAACTATATTTAATTTATTTTAAGTCGTATTCGATCAAGTTAATTATGTGTCTGAGTTAAAAAAATTATTTTTTATTTAAAATTATATATTCAAATCAAAATTTTTTATTTAAACTCGCATATCTCAACTAATTTTTTTTTTATTTAAACAAGTTTAGACATATATGGTGCACGACTATATCGCCATACTCACGTCTCAAACACTCATATTGCCAATTGAAGTACCATCATTTGGATAATTTTCTTCTTTCCTTAAAAACTCACCACCACTGTAGCCGGTGGGACCTAGGTCTGGGAGCAATTGCCCCACAAAATTTTTATTTATTTATTATATATGTAAAAATAATTTTTGACCTTATAAAAATTTAAAATTATCCCTACATAAATTAAATTTTTATAATTTATTTAGTTAGTTATATCTCACTAATTCTTTTTAGATAAAATTTAAAAATTACTTTATATACTTATTTTTTATATTATTTTTATGATAATTTATTTTTAATTTTATGCTAATTTATATTTAATTTTTTTATTTATTAAAATTGTATCTACTTTGTTTAATTTTTATTTAAGAATGAATAAAGTAAAGAAAATAAGAAATTTTGCTTCTAGTTGTAGTATTCATAATATAATTTTTCACAAGTGAAAAAGAATGATAATTAATAATTTTTGTAAAAAACAAAAATCAAATGTTAAAATGTGGTTGTTTAGCGTTATAAATAAGTGATCAAGATATTGTACGAAAATACAAGAGCATTAGTTAGAATATGCATGGAAAGATTACAAAGCATGAGATATGATTATTGGCATAATTTACTAAATAAAGTATAATTATTTTGTGAGAAGTAAAATATTGATATTCTAAATATGAACGATGCATTCATGACATAAGGAAATAAATGCATAAACTTCAAAACGTTTCAAATTTGTATTACTTTCAAGTTGAATTATTTTATGAAGTGATTGATAGACAACTTCAAGAGTTTAACAATAGATTCACAGATGTGAACATTGAATTGTTTTTTTGTGTAGTAAGCTTAAATCTCATATATTCATTTTTTGCATTTGATAATGAGAAGTAGATTCGTTTGACTAAGGGCCTGTTCGACAATGCTTTAAGGAGAAGGAGAATGAGTTTTTATTTTAAAATAATGACTTCTGTAATTGTTTGAGCTGTTCGTATATGCTTCTTCTTGAAGGAGAAGGAGAAGTAAAATGAAAAATTGTTATTAAAGTAAAATCCCTATTTTATAACTTTTACTTTTAGGAGAAGTAGATTTATTTTTTTTTGACTATTTTAGCCCTTTGCTCATCATAGTTACGTCTTTTTTTTATTATAATATCATAGTTAAATTTTATCATAATTATAAAATTTAAATTTAATCAAATATTTTTTTAATATAATTATATTATTTCTTCCATTAAGTTATTTTTTATTATAATTATTTTTACATAATTATTATTTTATTTTAAAAATTGTTAGTTTTAATCATGTTTATATTCATTTTATTATTTTTAAATTAAATATATAATTTTTATCCATTAAAATTATTAATTTTAAATTTCTTGTGCATACTCTTTTTAGTAATTTTATTAATCAAAAGTCCTTTTACAGTTTTGCAGCCGAACACATTTTCTGATTCAAAAGTCATTCTCATTTACTGTATCCGAACGCAAAACAACTTCTCATTCTACTAAAATACATTCTCTTTTCATAATCAACTTCTCATTTTATAGAAGTCATTCTTTTTAAAGAACATCCGAACAGGCCCTTAAAGAATTAACTTCTCATTCTATAAAAATCATTCTTTTTAAAGAACATCCGAACAGGAGTTTTATCTATAAGAATTTTCTTTTGTATATCTTTTCAGGCTTGGTAGTCAACTTGAAACCTATATCGTAAATTTTTGTTGTGATGAGCAATTTTCAAAGTTAAATAGAATTTGTGATCTTTTTGAAATGTTGGTGAAAATTAGAAAGATTATTATATATATAATAATATATTTGCTTCTGAAGTTAACTTTGATTTTACCCGTGACAACTGTAATATTTAAAAGATATTTCTTTGTAATGAATTTTGTAAATAATGGAATACGCAATCATATAAGAGATAAATTGTTGAATGATTATTTTGTCATATATATCAAAAAAATATTTTTTATACTATTTAAAATGAAAAAATATGTAATATTTTTAAAATATGAAAATACGTAGAGAACAATTATAATTTTTAAAAGTTAAGATATCTTATATTTTTTAATCATAAAATTATATATTTTATAGGAGAGATCTTAGGTGTAATTAAAGATTTGATGAAAATAAAAATTACTTTTGTAATATTTCATTTATAAAATAATCTATTATTTATTCCCACTAATCAAAATTTATGAGTCCCACTAACTGTAGCAATCCCATTATCCTCATTTGTTGAAATCGCAATAACGTCCTCACCTCTTGCATGAAAAGTCGTCATGGCCTCCAAACTCGAGCCCTCGGCTCTAGTACATGTCTCTCCAGACTCTGTTCCTTCAAACCACCTCTCACCCCTATACGTCCATTGTGATCAGCCATTGATACCCCTACTTTTCCACTTGATCTATTACTCGGCCTGTTAGTTACTCTATTTAATGTATAAAAAATATATTAATTTAATATAAATGGAGTAATAAATATTGTGTGTATTGTATAATATAACATTTTATTTATAATTATAATTATATACAGATGTTAGATATTGAATATCAAATACTTTATCCATTTTGAATTTGTCCAAAATTATTTTAACTATCTATTTTTAATATTCAAATTTTAGTCATCATTTATTATTGATCCAATAATATCAAATATTTATTTTGATCGGACATGATTGAATATTCAAAATAACAACTCAAATTGCCATCCCTCAACCACCAGCTTCTTCTGTTAAGCTTTTTATAGCCACTTTTGACTTTAAAAAAATGTCATTATCTTCCACTGGAAGGTACCTTCTTTATCTACAGGGTAATTGTGGAGGAAGAAGAGTTTACATCCTTGTCCCAATCACCTTTTTGGCAAGTCATGTCTATTTCGCAATGCTTTCCAGTTGCATCATTTCTACTTTTGGTCAAATGTAGTATGATTTCTTCCACCATTGCAACTAGAGAGCATTAATGAACCAATTACCTGAATCATTCCAAACTTCAATCTCATAATGCTCTTCAATTTTTCGTAGATGATGGTCTACACATTTTAACCTTGAACCTTCAATTTTTTTTCCAAAGCTAAAATGCTTTCCAATTTCTTCAGCTGTTCTGGAAGAAGAATGAGAATAAAAAGGCATGTGGCAGAATCAAGGACAAGAGGTTGCAAAATCTTATCTACCACTAGATTGCTTCCTGCGACAGAAGCTTGGTTCAGTCCCTTGCAAACTCTGCTCTTGCAAAAAGGGAGGAAGGAGTATGACCCAATGTAATTAGGACTTGCAAAAGAGAATATGATTTGTATTGAAAACTAGTGTGTAAAAATATGCTAAGTGTGAAAAATATGTATTGATTTGTCACTTAATAACTACACATTATCTCGACCCAAAATAAAATGGTGACATGTTATAAAAAATTATACATGTTAGATGATTCCGTTAACATAATTAGCGGCACACTCACAGAGATAAATGTTATAAGATTTTTAAGTTTTGAAAGATTAAAATAGGATTTTAGTCTTTTAAAAAATTTAATCAATAAATTATATTGTTAAACTCTCACAGATTAAGTCTATGTTAGGTCTAATTTAATCTTAAAGTTATATAAATTTAATAATTGAGTTTGAATTTGAATTTATTGACCTAAATATTAATCTCACTCAAATAATTCAAGTATACTCATAAATTGGCTTCTCCTACAAACATTTCTCGTGGGTCTTCCAGCGGATCCAATCCGGCCATATTTGATCTTTCCAAAAGTCTATGCGTTTTTGTCTTTTCCAATCTTCCGAGAGCACTTAAAATTACTCAAACTTGGCCCGAATACAAATATTTTTATATGGACTGGGCTTAAGATTTTACAATTTTTAAAATCAGGTTAGCATCATGACGGAGTCAAAATTTCGTTAGTAGATAATTATTTTTTCATTATTTTGGTTTTTCTATGGATGTTGATATAGTCTAAATTGGGAATTGGGATGTGAGTTCTTCTATTCAACCGCTTGGGGAGAGAAAAAATTGTACTGATTCCTTGGCAAAGATGGATGCGCGGCTTTCGCATAAATGATTGCTTCCCATGCTTGGATTTCTCATCCTCCAACTTGAATTTGATGCTTTTGACAGATGCAGCTCAGACTGAGGTTAGTGTTTTTGTGTTCAGTAACGAATATGTTCCTAGTTTCTACTTTCTAGCCCCCACCCCTCCCCAATTTTTAGTTTCTGTTAAAGTCCATTCAGATAAGAATAGAGGGTAATTGATGGTGAATGAAACAATAGAATTAGTTTATTTTATTGTTTGATGATATAATTATCATATAAAATTTGTTAATTTTTAATTATAGTATTTGATTTGACTATATACTCGAGATACTGTACTAATATTCTGGTAAAATTAAGATACTGGGTATTCGTAAAATTTTTTATTTTTTCAATTTCTTTCCTCCCTATCCTACATTACTAATGCATCATCATTCTTTCTGAAAGTAGAGACACAATACTTCGAAAATTTGAATTATGCATGTCACTTTTATTCATACTTTGGTCATAATTATTCATGTTCAACGGAGGAAAATTCTCAATCTTATCTTACATTACAAATTCCTATGAACTTAGTAAGATCAACAGCATGTATAGCAAAAATAACGAGATTTGAATCTAACTTGGTCTTCACATCGAGCCAAAACTAAACGGGGAACGAGAATTTACTAAACTTTCCCTTTGCTATGAACTTTTACAATGAAATGGTCTACTATATCAACCAATTCAATCATAAGGATTTCTAAATTTCTTCAAAAGCTCTGGTATCTCATATCCAAGCATGTCATCTACGGCTTGAATCATTTTAGGCTTTAGTTTCTCAAATTTGTCAAAGTTGTAACCATTCAAAACCTCTCGAAAGTGCTCTACATTGGGGAAATCACCAACAGGCAGATGAAACTCCCTTTGAACCTGTTTGGCAATAACTTAAATGGTAAGTAATTAAGCAAGTGAAGGGGAAGGAAGGAGGAGGAGGAGGAGGAGGAGAAAGAGGAAGAGAGACCTTTCCAAATTCGTCTTCAAGATTATTAATAAGCCTTTGTTGAGCCTTAGCTTTGCCCATCATTGCAGGCATCTCCTTTTTAAGATGGCTAATTATATATGCATGCATTTTAGCAGCTCTAGCACGTTTTACAAATTCATTGATCTGCACCATTCCAATGACATCAGATGTTTGAACCAGGAAAATTAAATAATGCAAGCAAATGTAAGGTATAAGCATGTAATATGATTCAAAATCTGCCCCTTCAGGTCACGCAATAACATGATAACGGTGAGCATACCCGACGATCACAAGCCTTTCTTGGAATATCAACCAAGTCTGCAAGGAGATCATTCTGTTCCATCTCAAAGAGCTCCCGTCCAAATGGACCAACAAAGCTTTCATTGATTGGGTTATCATTAAATGAACTACATAGTCAATAAAAGTAATATGAACCTAAGGTGAAAAGATATCAGATTAGTTGGGTACACGATCCAAATAATACAATGTGGACTCAAAGTAAGGATCAAATGAAACTATGCATTTACAAGTGGTTTCTACTAAATGTTAATATGATCAAACGTTCACTAAAACTGTAACTAAATAAAAGCCAATGATCATGTAATCATCATGTTTATGCCACACAAAAATCAGTTCAAGTTTTAAGAAAATAAAGCTACAAGTACAAACTATCAATCATACTTGCAAGAAAACAACCTACCCCATATAAACACGGACTACTTCGGGAGTATTAATAACTTTTCCCAAAGACCACATCAAAGCTCCATAAACTCTCATGAGCTACAAAATTGCAGGCCTTACATTAGATACCAAATACATTAGATCAGACTAATTAAGTTGCTCGTCATGACTTACTTGTTGAGTATCGACTTGGTCTGCTTTATTTAAAACCACACGTATCTTGTCATCATGACCACGTAAAGATGAAATTACACGTTTAAATTCATCACTGATATCAAGTTTATGGGGATCAAATAGGAGAAGAATGAGATCACATTTTGCAGCAAACCAAGATGTTACACCAGTGAAATCATAGCTTCGTTGAGTCCTTTGTTTCTCTCCTGATAGGACACCGGGAGTGTCCACAAATGTGATTTCATCCAGCAGCTGAAAGAAAAATTTTCTTCATGCACAGATATAAAAAGTTTATAGTCAAACATAATTGCAAATATATATAAAACTTACTGGATGTGGCATTTGAGAACATTGGAACTTCGATAAGAATGATCCTCCAAATGATGTTAGACCACTAAAAGCCATGTCAGCATCAACAGCAATAGTATTTCCAGGAATACTCCTCTCATCAAGTCCAGACTACAGATATCAAAAAGAGAGGTATGAACTGCTAGGAACACAAACAGAGCATGTATAGATTCATGAAAGATACATATAATAACAATTATGCAATGATCTCTATTACCAGAAAAAAGGTTTCACCAAAATATACTTTTCTGTTTGAGCTTAATAGACTTCCAAAAGCAATAAAATAACATAAAGAAGCTTATTGTACCATGACAACAACAAATCTATCAGTTGTAGGCTCTGGTCCAATGTGTGCTCCTGTATTAAAGGAGTGAAAAGTGAGCATATGATCAATACTGTAAATTATGTCCCTAGTCTATCATCATTTTTATGAACGAAAAATTGATATAATGTAGCTGATAGTAGATCATGCACAACTTAACCAACCTGGATAATCACATCTTAATAAATGTTTTATGAATGTTGTTTTTCCTGTGGAATATTGACCAAGAAGCATAACCATGGGCTTAGCATCAAAATCACTGTTGGTCTGGAAAAGAACAAATCAAAGATATTCATAAACTTAATACAATCATGTTTACATATATAAGACATCCTGCTAACTAGAGCAGATTAATATTCTGTTCATGTATGCAACTAACAAATTATAGTATCATGTCTTTTATTAATACATTGGATGCAAACGTCACTTACCAACAAGGGAGATACAAAATCATTAAATCGATAAGTGACTTCCAATGGCTTTAGCCTCTCAATATACAATCTCTTCAAGCCATCAGTTATTGATGTAACTGTATTGAGGGGTAGCTGAGGAAAAGCAAACTGTTAAGAATAAATCCAGTAACAAATAAGATGGAGATATCTCCCTCAAGACATGCCATAGCAAGGCCACATGTAGTAAAACATGAAAAGAAACAAATTGACGGTAGCACACTTTAATTTTTTTTTTTATACTTTTTTATTTAGAACCACCATTTAGTCAGCCTACACTAGTATTACCTAGTTTACATCATTTGACTTGTCAAGCTTCAATAATTCTCTTGATTAGCGGGAAAAGTCTATCCATTTAAATTACTTCAATCTCAATACAGTTCATGCAGAAAAATGCACAGACATTGAGGGTCCAATAAACAATAGTCCAAGCTAATATCTACATTTGAGCAAAGAGTAAAGCTACTATTGGTAGATTAGTTTAACAAGAAAATTGTAGATGTATATTTTGTAGTATTAAATCTGAGATTTCCATGGAATGTTGTAAGTGCTGCTAGGCTTTCATTTGAATGAAGTTTCTTTTTTTTTTCTTGAAAAACAAGTCCAATTTAAGTACATATGTCAGTCTTTTTGCATCAACTCTTTCGATTACTCAATCAAATGTAAGCAATGTGGGTTAAATTACAAAGGAACCAGACTAAGAAAAACAGTGAGAAAAAAGAATATCAAATAAAATTAAATAATCTCAAATTAAGAAAGTCAATTCTTGAATGAATAGGTAGAAACACATAATATTACAAAACAAAAAATTTGGAAATTTGTATTCAATCAAAATAATGTAAAATATCTAAATTCGTGAATAAATAATAGGACTCACTTTCTTTAAAGATTTTGAAGTAGACCATTGATTAGGTGGCAATTGCTGAGGCTGAGCAGTTCCTGCATATTATCAGTAAAGTACTTTAACCAACTATTAATTAAACAATAGAATGCCATGTTTAATGAAAGAATAAATTATGTTTCTAACCATTTACTTCAGGTTGGACCTTTACCATTAAACTCTTTGTTTTCTGGCAAGAAAAAAGGAAATAAGGAAAGACTGAAGAGAAATATTATAACTAATTAATATAGCACAAATTGAGGTTTAAAAAAATACTGCTTACTGCTACTAAAGAATCAAGTCCTTCCATCACTGGAGGTTTAATATTTTCCTTGTTAACTGTAGTCAATAGAAATGTAAGGCATTGAAGCAAGTGAATATAACAAGAACTTACAACAGACAAAACCACATGTCTTTAAATATAATAAATAGTAAAGTTGACATATACTGGAGGAGAGCATTGGGGTTTCTCAATCCATATCCAAAATAGATACTAGAGAGGGGCAATTCATGTTTATGTCGCTCAATTATATTTAATAGTTTAAACAGTTCTATAGTATCAAGGACAACTGATTTCTTATGTTTCTTGCTCTCTCACTATTCCATGAAATCTAGATGTCTAATTCTTAAATAAAAACTTCACTGAACTGTCTTTCATATGTATCAGTTAGGTGCTCATTGGTTGAGCAATCAACTAATATTTTCTGTTAACTGTAGTCAATAGAAATGGAATAATGTAATGCATTGAAGCAAGTGAACATAACAAGAACTTACAACAGAAAAACATGCCTATAAAAATAATAAATAGTAAAGTTGACATATACTGGAGGAGAGCATCAGTGGTATTCTCAATCCATATCCAAAATTGATACTTGAGAGGGACAATTCATGTTTATGTCGCTCAATTATATTTAATAGTTTAAACACTTCCATTAGTATCAAGACAACAGATTTTATTATGTCTCTTGCTCTTTCACTATTCCTTGAAATCTAGATGTCCAATTCTTAGATAAAAACTTCACTGAACTGTCTTTCATATGTATCAGTTAGGTGCCCATTGGTTCAGCAATCAATGCTTAGCATAATGTGGTTGATGCTAAAAGATTTACAATCAATAAGAGGTCATGAGACCTCACTTCTAAATTGTTATTATAACATACAGGACATATATTTTGTATCAGAATCCATAAGAGAAAAGTGTCCCTTTCATTTGATATGTAACAAGTAATTTATGCAGCCAAAAAATTATATGGACACAGCCGTAGTAAGAGAGAGCAGGCACTAAACACATTAGTCAGCTTACTTTCAATTATAAAGACATCTGAGTTTAGTTCATATCCTGCTTGTGCCAGGGCAACGAGCTGTTTGTAGTGAAAAACATGGAATCTAAATGTGAGATTCTCATATGATACTATATACACAATAGAATAACTAAAATTTCAAACTAATACGACCTGCATCGCAGTAACAAACTCTGTGAAACCTAAAAATCCTTGTCTTTTGTTGTCTGCAATGGCCCAAACCTATTGAGGCAAATAAGGGATGTAATCAGCATGAGTAACATTCCATCAGGAGAGAAAAATCCCATAAAGGGATTATTAGCCCTATGAAGAATTTCCAATACTGGGATACTTAAATTACAGAAAACTCACAAATAAAACGCTGTATACCTGTTTGAGTTGAGATCGAGATAAGTTTGACATAGCAAAGAACTTGGTAGCATCATTACCAGTGATACGGCCATCTCCATCTACGATTGAAAATCAAAATTCATTTATCAGAGTGAAAAACAAACTGAAAAAGTAGTGAATGAAGAGTCAAGTGAGAGTGAGAGTGAGAAGCAGAAACCTGAATCGGCCAAGTTGAACCATTCCTGGTAAATCTTCATTTGCTCTTTCGAACAAGAACTGATCCAATCCGATCCCGTGTTCATTTTTGGAACTTGAAAGACAATTCAAGTTTGCAAATAGATAAATTTGTGAAAGGCGTGCTTGTACTTCTAGTAGAGATTTCCTTTTCGTTTTTGAAACGTTTGCGCTAATGCATCTCTCAGCTGACAAGCATCGAGATTGAGGTTCGCTGCGTTCATTCACATTGGCGAAGGACACAAGCACATTGTAAATAAGGAAATAGAAAGAAGAAAAAGTGTAATGAGGGAGAAAGTGAGTGATTTATCCCATAATTTCATTTTTATAAATTTTAGACTCATGAGCATTTTACAAATTTATGTATATTATTAGACAAATTTTATCACTTTTTTTATTTTTAATATTAATAAATTATTATTTATGTCATATATTTTTTAAAAATTTATAATTTTTTTATAATTTTTTAAAATTATGAATAAATAATATAAAAAAATTATGGATGAATAATATAAAAAAATATTAAAAATTTAAAATTATTTTTTAAAATTTTTTAAAAATTATATAATTTAAATAATAATTAATATTAAAAAATTAAAAAATTGAGATAAAAAATTAAAAAAATAATATTTAGATGTCAAAATATACAGTGTAATCCCATTTTTAACAAGCCTCATATTATTATACTTATTTTAAAATAATTATTCTTTGTTTATTTTAATTTATTTTTTCTTTTTTATTTCACTTTATAGGAAGTTTGTAAGACTTTAGAGGAGCATTTTTCATTATCTTTAATTATCAATTTTTTTCACAGAAAATGGATTTTTGAAAACACTTTTTTCATTCTTATTGTTTAATTCTGATGAAAAGTTAATTAACGGGAAATTTATGAAAAAATTAACATAAATTAGTAACTTTGGAACAAAAACAATTTTGTTTTCCGTTTTATCAACAAGTCTTGATCTTTTAATAGTCCTCTTCAACTTTTGTTTAGACTTAAACATTTGTAACAGGTCTTGAATCTAACTCCTAGTCTTAGAATGGTCACTATCTTTTAATTTAAATAACAGAATATATTTTTATATAATATACAATATAATAAAAAATACTCTTTTATGTTGTCTAAACAATTAGAATTTTTTTTAAAAAAATTTTGCAAAGAAAAATGTTTTCTATCCAAACAAAAAATGAGTATAGAAATACGAAATGGAGTTGTAATATGTTCAGTATTCATTGCTCAATTGTGTTCATAAGCGTGAGTGAGTGATTTTAAGACAAAATAATCGTGATTTGTGCTGATTATATGATTAATCAAGGGCCTTGTATTATGGCTCAAACCACCATATTCATATATAGTTGATGTTTATTGGAGGAAACCCATTCCATTTATCATTTCAACAATTACGTTTACAAGCTAATATATAGAAGGAAAAATTTAGAAAAAACCCAACTACAGAGAAGACAACACACTGTATCAGCAGAGAAAACCGGGAGGAAATTAAGTGTGGGGGCCTTATTTCCTTTTGACCAAAGTGGTATTTTCTCAAAGGCATATGTGAAAATACCCTTGTACCCCTAAATAAAACATATTTTTCCTTGTTTGTACAGTCAACTCACGCCATACCTTTAAGATGGTGCATAAATATCTCTAATGCCTAACTTGTTATGTGAGTTGTAGAAGACTTTGCTTGAAATAACTTTTGTGAGGATGTTTGCTAGTTGGTCTTTAGATTTCACAAGCGGGAAGCATATCACTTTGTCATATAGGTCTTGTCTAATAAAGTGCATGTCAACTTCAGTATGTTTGGTACGATCATGTTGGATAGGGTTATGAGGATGGTTATTAATAAGTGTGTGAAAGTACACTCTACATGTCTTATTATTGAGCTAAAAGTGAAATAAAATGAAAGAAAATTGTAGAACTTAATGTTTTTCTTATACTTGGCATCAATTCTCTATTATCAACTTCTAAGCATGTTTTTATGTTTCAATTTCAGGGCCCAAAGTAAAAAAATACAAGATAAGTCAGAAGCTCTAGCACTACAACTTTGTAAAATGGCGCTAAGGCGACCATTGTAAAAATTTGCACAAGTCAGAGAAGCTGGCACTGTGGTCCCCACCAGGAAGCACTGCATCTCCTATTCACCAACGCTGCGGCGCTGGAATTTGTTTATGAAGAATTGTCCCAGGGCCCAGAGTTGTAGGGATAGGAATCTAGCGTTGCGATGCCCATGGGTAGATCTATCATTTAAAATGCAAAAAATGTGCATAAAAAAGCATCTTTTTGAAAGTGGAAAATAGTGTTTTCTGAGTTTGGAGATTAGGGAGAACGAAGAATACTTAATTTCCATTGAAAAAGCTTGAAGATTTGTTCCCGTAATCTTTAAAGATGAAGATAGTCATACATGGAGTATTGGGTTTATTAGATAACATGGTTGGCTAAGTTCTAAGTAAAGGTAGGGTAGAACTTGATTGGTGCAAATCCTTGGGTAATATTTCAATTCATCTTTTGAGTGTTATTACTTACAACTCTTATGTTAAATTCTTTATTTGATTGATTTGGATTACTTTGAGACATTGAATGAAATCTTGTTATGATGTTGAGTTATAAGATTATGGATTTTAATGGTGACTCAATTCATTTGATCAGTTGTTCCTTTTTTTTTTCTTAAGTGATAACCTTGTATCATTTCCCCCGTTTCTATGTGGATCAACACCCTAATCTATACTGCGATAACCGTGTAAGGTTTTTGGGCGTAATCAGTTGTCAGACTCACTAGTTTAAGTAAAATTAGGAGAAGGGGATAAACTCGAATCTTAAACTCGTAAGGGCTTATATACATCAATAAATAAATAAAAAATATATAGTCATCATAAATAATACTTAAAATGCATCATAGAGTAGGAAAAGTAAAATCAAGACATATATAACATTCCTAAATATCATATATCAATATATAAGTGTTAAGTAAGAATTAATAAAGTCTGAAACTCTTAATTAAATAAAATTCAAACATAACAGAACTAATATCCAAATGTGAGAAATAAGAATTAAGAACAAATTTCAACAAAGATTCTCAAATGCTCAGTCATCATCTCCATCATCTTCACCATCACTAGAATCACCACCATCATCTTCAAGTAAATCATCACCAATACTTACATCTTCAACCTCAGTGTTATTTAGTTACAAATCCATAGCATTCAAATGATCTTCCCCTATCTCACTGCTAGGACAAAGAAAATTGTCAATGTCACCATCACTAACTTGAATAGGTTGAAGGACCTCCTCATCTTCTTCTTCAACATTAACATCCTTCCTCTTTTTCGTTATCCATTCATCATCCAAATGGATATCTTCAAAGTCAAAAATAACATTTCTAGTTGTTTGCTTATTTCTCAATTTCAAATTGCAAGCGATTTCTTATCTTTGTATGAACCTAATCAAAACAAAAAAAGCTTAATAAGTATTATAGGATTTCAATTTCAATTTCTATCAAGATTGATGTGTATATGAAATAAACAAATAATTTATATTATACATAATTACTTACCGTCTCAAAAGTACTCCAATTACGCTTACACCCAAAAGAGTTACAGGTCAAGTTAAGGATTCGAATAGCAATTGTCTTCAATTTTGGGCATTCATCTACATAGGAATCCCACTATTATACTAGGGGCGTTTTATCTCTATTATTCTTTGCAGTATCAAGACTAAACAACCCTCTAGCATAATGAAATTCATTTAGCTACACATCAATTTTGTTTCTCAAATCTTTATCCGAAACCAATCTTGACAAACAAGTATACTACCCTTCTTTAACCTCATAATCATCCTTAGAATTAGGACTATAGTGGTATTGGGGATTGAAATAATATACAATTGCATGTAAGGGCATATGTAGTTGAGTTTACCACTTCTCATAAATTATCTTCCGTATAGATTCATAACTACAAAATTAAATAAAATCTAAAGTTAAATTATAAATTATCAATGTGTTTATTAATAAATAAAACAAATATTAATAAGTAATAATTCAAATTTAAATTAAAAAATAACAAGTTTACCTTTTCTTAACATTGTTGAAGTTTGCTTTTATTTTCTCCTTTGTGCAACCCATCTCTTTATATATGAACCCCACAACTGGTTTTTTATTTGAATCTACTAGGTGGAGCACTTTAATAAGAGGAGCTACAGCCTTCAAATATATAATAATGTTCATCCACAACCTACTATTTAAAACCTTATTTACCACTGTTTTCCTATCTTTTGTGGATGAAAACTTACTCTTCTTCCACTCTTTGGAACCAAACATGCTCATCAATGCAACTTTATGTTCGTTAAGAAATGTTAATGTCAAATAAGCAGTAGCAAATCTAGTCACAGTTGACCTAATCAAGTCCCTCCCCTTTATGAATTTCTTCAACAGCTAATGAGTATTGTTCTTGTGTAAATTTGTGTAAATGTTGGTTGTGATTTTTCTACACCCTTGCTTATGGTCACTTGATGCACTATAATATTTTTTTTCCAAAATCCTCCAACATCAAGTCAATGCAATGGGCAGCACATGGTGTCCAATACAAGTGTTTCTTCTTTTCCAATCAAATTTTGCCCCACTAATTTATAATTTGTTGCGTTATAACTTATAAGTAATTATTTGCACCACATTCTTCTCTCCCACATGTTCAACAACTTTATCCAACATATGAAAAACTTTATCAATAGTCTAGGAAATATCAGAAGTATCCAATGAGTTTAAAAAGATCATTCCTTTAGGACTTTTCACCAAAAAATTGCAAATGGAATGCCTTTTTTTATCTGTCCATCCATCAGACATAATGGAACAACCCATTCTTTTCCATTCCTCTTATATTCCTAAAGCATATCATTAGTGCGGTTCACTTTTTGTTTCAAGAATTTTTCTCTAATCCCATGATAAGATGGAGGTTTAAATCCAATGCCAAATTTCCTAATGATCTCACACATTTTTTCAAACTCAGGATTTTTTATACAATTGAAAGGAATGGAACCTGTATAAAAAAACTGAGCAACTTGTTGACAAACATCTTCCCTAAAATCTTTTATCCAAAATTGATTAATGTTGCTTGGGTATTGCTTCCAACTCCACAACCACTACCTATAGTTCTTGAATTTATTTTAACATTCAAAAGATTTTCCCCTTTCCCTTACCCATGTTGGATCTAGTTGTTATCCCTAGATGTTTACGATACACATATGGGTTTTAAAAATTTTAAAACCATTTTAGCTTGCAAATAGGCAAAAACAAAATACCAAGCAAATAACTCACGGTAGGTAAGAGAAGTAAAATATATGAGAATTTTACATACCTCTTGTAGTCACTTTAATCTTGCAATTCACTTCCCAACCAAGTGTACTGACTGCTTATTCTTTTGAAAGCACCAATCCATAAAATCGTGGTATATAGGTTAGTGATTGGAACAAAACAAAAGATGGAAGAACAATAATTGATAACTTTTAAAGTTAAATTAGAAAACCTTCCCATTTGTTTCTCTTAGTGTGGTGTGTGAAATTATACTTTGAAATCACTCAAATTGTTTTTCTAAACTCACAATGCTCTTACCTTAAGAAAAAATTTTCTCTCAAAACCCTTTCTTAGTGAATGTAGGTTACCTAAGAAATTAAAACCCTTTTAATTTCAACCTTTGTTCACTTAGATAACTAGGATAATTGGGAGGGAATATATTTGACCATGTCAAAGACCAATTCCATTCATTTGGTCGTACACCTGCCAATCACATAGGGAGGAGGTTGTTTCACAAGTTTAAACAATACAAACTTTGCAACAACATTAAGATAAATAAATAAATAAATAATTTTATCTTAATAAAATGCTATAGCCAAAATTCATAATTAAATGGGGATTTAATTTAATTTTAATTAACTTCTTCAAATTAAATATTTGAATAATTCAAATATTAATTTATAGTTAAACCAAAAATAATTATTAAGATAAATGTTGTCTAATTTGAGACAACACTTGTTTTAATTAAGACAAATCTTTATCTCAAAATTTTATTGTCTAATTAAAATAACACTTGTTTAAATTAGACAACTAATGTAAGAATTATTTTTATCTCTTTAGTGACACAAATGTTTCTCGCATTTTCAAGTTTGTTTACAACATTTATCCTAAAATAATTCTTTATTTAAATTAAGAGAACTCTTGTCTTAATAAAGACATTAGCTGAAATGCTATCAATTAACTTCATTTTGAATTTATTTCAACTTAATGTGGATTGACTTCTCCAGAGCTAGGTGAGGAATCCATTTGGACATAGGATTTTCAAGCTTCAATAAATTTGAAATTATTTTAATCTCATTAAGATAATATAATTTACTAATCTTGAAGTCATTTCACTAAAGATTCATGATTGTACTCTTGATAATTTCTAAAATTATAATAAGTCAATGTTAAACATTAATCTATTCAATTTAAAAACCTAGTGTTTGTGAACCATCGTAGCCATCCATTGACACAAGGTAAAATTACCGTTTTACCCATCATGTCAAATTTGTCCCATGGTATCATATTCCATACGATAAGTGACCAGACAATCTTTTAAAACTTTTCTAAAATTATCTCGAAATAATGAGTAACTAATTTATCATTTCACTGGGTCCAAATATATCACGTATCTTCTTGAAATAACAAGAAGTGATGTAATTCTACAAACTTGATATTTTGAATTTTTGTTTCTGGATGTTCACTTCCACTATGATCCCAACATACAGGGTCTTGAACAATATCACACAATAGTCATATTCATAGTATATCAAAGAACACAATGGTCATAGACACAAGTCCATAATCCATCAGGATTTTAGTTCTGCTAGCAGCATATGCAATATTCGTGAGTTCAAATTCAAAGTAACAGTATTGACTTGAAATTGATATCTCACTTAATTTCAATTCATTTAATAGTGTCATTACCTGAAATCTACTACTTCAATGATTTGAGATTCATCATTCCCTTAGAAAAGAATCTCATTCTTTATATGGAGGTAATCCGAACACTATAGTCTTTATTGAATAGAGTGACCAGCTATACCTAGTAATTGTAAATATTATTTTAGATTTATCCAAAGATATATATCTCATTTTGCATAACCCTTATGCCAATGTATCTTGGCTTATTAGAATCTAGAAACCTTAATAGTTAGGAAATAAGGCTTACATTAATGAACTCTTTATTTATTAATATATATTTACATTAAATTGAAAAATACAACTTGCTTTCCAAACAGCCTATTCCCACCAATATCCACATAATCCATTTTCTTATTTTGTGATGCATTTTTAGCTTCTACCACAATCTTGTAACATTGAAGCTCTAACATCATTAGGAACATTAACACAAGCCTCCGTATGTTCTCTAGTACCAGCTAAGTAATGCTTAAATCTAAAAAATGCCTCCACTGAATGTTTTTACACAGTAATTGCATTTTATTTTTCTAGCATTCCCTTCAACATTATTCCCATGTTCCCAACCAATATCTGACCTATTACCAACTACATTTTTTCTCCTAATTCATTTACTAAAACCTGCTGCAAAAATGATTTAATTCTCATGATTTTTTTGGCTCTAAAGAGTGAAATATTAAACAGTGGTTCTTAAAGTATAACCATTTAGTTGTGAGTCATTAAATCAAATAAATAAATATTAGAATTTAATCTTACAATTGTACTCTTACATTTAATGAGGAAAGCAAAACATCGAAGTAAATAAAATATAAATGTATCATGAATGAATAAAAATGATTAAACAATAAAATGATAAAGTAAAGGCAATATAATAAAGTAAAGGACCAAACTCATTAAAGAACTATGAAAATTATGCACTTCTTCTATACTACTCACAAGTTCGCAATGAGACAACACAGCGTGAGGCGTAACCCAACTATTAAGAGAGAGCCAGCAGTGCTCTGCCTAAGAGAGACAACGATCAGAGAACGATGGTGAGCCGAGTTCAATGGCGATGGGAAAGTGCATCGCGAGGGAGGAATGAGAGGGAGAAATCAAAGATAAATTTTCACCTTTTGACAACCGAGACTCCTATTATTCTAGTTTAAAAGGTTGAACAGAGTCTTGGTAGTTAAGGACCCTAAAATCAGTATGTAAAACAATGTCGTTTGACATTGGGTATGGGTAAGATGCAAACTCAATAAACTCATGAGCCAACTCGCGAGTTTATTGAGTTCATATGAATTACCGAGTATAAGACTAAGTTAGGTAAATGCTGAGTTAGCAACGGAGTCAACTTGTTTTCCCCTAGTTAACCCATAAACTTAAATAAGTTCACAAGTTAACTCGTGATTTTGACAACAGTGGTTATGAGATATATCAATGGCAGCTTTGTTGTCACTGAACAGACTTATCTCGGAGTTGAGGGCTATGCCAATTTCAGTTAGCAGCCATTTAAGCCATAGGAGTTCACACAACCCTTTGGCCATCCCTCTAAACTTAACTTCAGCACTTGATAATGATACCACCATTTGTCTCTTCCACCTCCAAGTGACTAAATTACCTCCTACAAAGGAGATGTAGCCAATTGTGAATTTCCTATCATCAATACTTCCTGCCTAATCTACATCTGTGTATCCTTCAACTCTACAATGGTTATTCTTTGAGAACATTAATCTCTTTCTAGAGAGCAATTTAAATAGTAAAGAATCTTAACAACTGCCTCCATATGGTCATCATTACTATTATACATAAACTGACTCACAATGCTTATAGCATAGGGTATATCAGGATGAGTATGTGATAAGTAGATTAACTTACCAACTAACCTTTCATATCTTTCCTTATTTGTTGGCACCTGGTTTTCATGAATTCTGAGTTTGTGATTCTGAATAATTGGAGTTTCCGTTAGTTTTCAATCCAAGAGACCAACTTCAGATAATAGGTTTAGTAAATACTTCTTTTGAGAGAAAAACATTCCATGTTTTGACCTTGCCACTTCAATACCCAGAAACATTCCCTGTTCACGTAGACCACATTTTATATGCCAGGTATAGACCCTAACTTTATCTGCCATCAACTCACCATAGATGTAGGGGCAAAACTGGCTAGCCAAAAGAAGCGGCCCTTCGGTCTAGAGGATCAAGCTATCATTCAAGAAGAAGTGTAGAAGCTCCTCGATGACTGCTTCATTTGGGGGGTCACTTACACGACCTGGTTATCCAATGTGGTCCTGGTGAAGAAGCTTAACGGGGAAGTGGTGCATGTGTGTAGATTTTATCAACTTGAACAAAGTTTACCTTAAGGATTTGTACCCATTCCTAATCATCGACAAACTCATGGAAAATGCCTTGGGGTACAAGTTTCTAACCTTTATGGATGCGTACAGGCTACAATCAAATCTGGATACACCCCAACGACAAAGACAAAATGGCCTTCATTATAGAAAAGGCCACATATTGCTAAAGGTAATGCCTTTTAGGCTAAAAAATGCTAAAGCAATATATCAAAGGATAATGGACAAAGTCTTCAAGGATCAGATAGGTTGGAATGTAGAAGTTTACATAGACAACATGCTCATAAAATCCTAAACTGAGGAAGATCACCTAACCAAAATTTGCATTCGATGTAGGATCGAGCAAGTTCCTCGATTTCTTGTTGACTTACTGAGGAGTAGAGGCTAACCTGGACAAATGCGAGATAATTATAAAGATGGAACTCCTGAGATGAATAGAGAAATACAACGGTTGACTGATAGGATTGCAGCACTATCCCTTTTTATGTCTAGGTTGCTATACTGAGTTCTCCCCTTTTTCAAACCTATGAAAAAGGTTAAGATCTTCGAATGGGCCTCAGAATGTCAACAAGTCTTTGAACAAATAAAACAATACCTTGTATCACTCTTCCTCTTGTCTAAACCTAAAATAGGAGAAACCCTCTACAAATACCTCGTTGTTAGTAACCATGTAATTAGCTCAACACTCATTCAAGAGGAAGCAAAACGCAATCCCCCATCTACACTAGCCATGCTCTTCAAGTCCTAAACTCTAGTATCACAAAATCAAAAAAATAGCTTATATCCTACTAATGTTTACCCAAAGACTTCGACTATACTTCCAAAACCACCAAATAATAGTTCGAACTAACCAACCCATAAGGAAGGTCCATCGAAAACCCAACCTGGCTGGACACATGCTTGGTTAGGCAATAGAGTTTTCCCAACATTTAATCACCTACAAGCCCCAAGGTCCTATCAAGGCATAAGCCCTAGCTAATTTCATATCTGAGTTAACCAAAACTCCCCAACAAATGAAAGAACAACCTGTTTGACTACTCGTAATGGAAGAGTCATAAAACACCAAAGGCGAGGGAGTAGGAATTATAGTAGAAGGCCTTAAAGGTATAGTTATCGAACATTCACTCTGCTTCAAATTCCAAACTTCCAACAAATAGGTCGAGTATGAGGCAATCATCGTAGCTTTCCGTCTCACATTAGATCTCGGAGTAGAAAAGTTGAAAGTGTCAAGTGATTCCTAGCTTGTGACCAGACAAGTGAAAGGAGAATACCAAGACAAACACCACAAATGGTCAAATACCTAGACAAAGTAAAATCCTTACCTCCAACCTCAAACAGTTCCAAATCAACAATTCCGAGAAACAAAAATTCCTGAGTCAACATCCTCTTTAAACTTGCCAATAGCAAAAACCCCAGGAACAGCCAAACCGTAATATAGGAAACACGCCTCAACCCTAACATCACAATGGCCAACTCAAATAACCTAGTGAATCCCCAACTTGGACCACTCCAATCACACATTACCTTAAAACTGGGAACACACCTGCTGATAAGGTTGCAGCTTGGAGACTGCAAAGAACAACCAATGCCTAATGCTAAGTGGGAGAAATGCTATACAATTATGGGTATTACACCCCTTTAAAATGTCTCCTGCCATACTAGTTGTAGTACTATATTTTTGAAATTCATGAAGGAATATGTTGACGCCACATTGGTGGATGCTTAGTTGCTACTAAGACCCTCCAAGTAGGATACTATTACCTAACCTTAAGAATCGACACAGCTGACCTGGCTAGAAAATATGAAATTGCCAAAGGTTTACCCACCACTACATTGCACCACCCACAGACCTGAACTGCTCGGTTGTGACTTGGCCGTTTGTTGATGAGGACTAAACCTTCTAAGAATTTTCCTAAAGGCTGGCCAAGGAAAGAAATTATTTTATAGTAGCAATAGATTGTTTTTTCAAGTGGATAGAAGTTGAATCCCTAACTAACATAATTGCAAAACAAGCTAAGAAATTTGTTCAAACTTTCATTATTTGTAGTTTCTCCCACACCATAATTACGGATAATGGAACCCAATTTGTTGATATACAGTATATAGTGTATTGTGTCAATCTCCACATCCAGCTCAATTTCAGCTCGGTGGAACACTCCTAAGCCAACAGACAAGTGGAAGCAGCATACAAAATAATCCTAAAAGGCTTAAAGAAGAGATTAGATTAAACCACAAGCAAGTGGACCAATGAACTTCCATGAGTCTTGTAGTCATACAGAACAACCCTTTAAACCTCTACAGGAGAATAACTGTACAAGTTAACCTACGGAGCAGAGGCAATGATCCTAGTAGAGGCCGGTTAACTGAGTTGGAAGAGGCAGTACTACCAAGCCAAAGAAAACCAAGAGCATTTATAAGTAAGCATAGACCTCTTAGAAGAAGAAAAAGAGAAGGCTCGACTCATAATGATGGCATATAAATAAATAATCACCAAATACTACAATGTCAAGGTCCAACCTAGGGTATTCAACTAGGGTGAACTCGTTCTGAGAATGGCAGACGTCACTAGGAAACACTTAGATGAAGATAAGCTTGCACTGAACTGGGAGGGCCCCTATTGCGTCTAAGAAGTGTTAAGTAAAAGAGAATATAAGCTTCTAACCATGGAAGGAAACACAATTCCCAAAACTTATAATGTAACAGACTTAAGATCATATGAAATTGAATGAAACAGGCATTCTTCACAAACAAGAGCAATATTAACCAAGGATCAATGTCCTTAAGGACTAATATCATCCAAGGCGGCCAATGCCGACCTCAACCAAGGGCGAACACCCTTAAAGACCAATGTCTTCCGAGGCAACCAAAGCTAACCTCAACCAAGGGCCAATGCCCTTAAAGACCAATGCCCTCAAGGACTAATGTTCTCCGAGGCCGCCAGTGCTGACCTCAAATAAGGGCCAATGACCTTAAAGATGAATGTCCTTAAAGGTAGCCAATGCAAATCTCAACCAAGTGTCAACACTTTCAAGGACCAATGTCCTTTAAGGCGGTTAATGCTGACCTCAACCAATGGTTAATGCTTTCAAGGATCAACGTCCTCGAAGACAGCCATTGCTAACTTCAAACAAAGACCAATGCCCCCAAGAATAATCTACTATGGGCAAAAACCAACTCTGTCCACTTGCAATTCTACAAAACCAAGCATAAAAAAGATAAGCATAAATAAAAAGCTAATCTCGGCTACTTGCACCAATTGCAATAAGAATATTAGGAAATTAAAGACCAATCTCGGCCACAATGTAAAAGATGTCAAAGGCAAAAAACAGAGAAAAGAAGCGATAAATAAAAAATGGATCTTGGCTACTTACACCAATTGCAATAAGAATATCAAGAAATTAAAGACTGACCACAGCCACTTCATCAAATAAATGATTTCGATACAAGTTACATAAGTTCATTAAATTTGACCAAACAAAATACAAAAGCAAGGAAAATATAAAAGAAAAACAAAATAACTATTTGCTCCACCCTAGCCGGCCAAGTCTTCAGAGGAGTTTACATCCTTCCTTGAATCCTCACCTTGGAAGGTTTAGTCCTCGACTTGGTCCTAATCCTCCTCCGAGGGATCTACCAAAACACTTCTTTCATTTGCTTAAAATAATTAAGGTCCTTGTCATGGAGGCCAAGAAAGACTAGTCGTACCTAGTCACTATAGAGATCGAACCCTCCTTGAAGGCCTAACGGTAGTTGTTAGCTATCTTATCCTCTGCTTGAACTGGCAGCTATCCTTAGAAGCACAAGCTTATACTTGGTGAAAAATCACGATCGCATCTAACATCTCATGCCTCTAATTTAATTCTTAAACTAGCGCATTGCAAGCCTTCTTAGACTAGGCTAGGTCCCCCAGTAGCTGGTTGAGCTCCTCTACACAAGCTCGAGCCTCATTAACATGAGTTTAAGCTTCTTTAACACTAACTTAAGCCTATGCTGCCTCGAACAACTTCTTGTTGGCCTTTTTAACTAAGCACTAGCCACCACAACCTTGTACTTCAAGCAATAGTTGTTTTTGATGTAATCAGCAACCTACCTCTGTAATTCTCGTGTTGCCACAGCCCACCAAGTAGCGTGTGTGACCGAGTACTCGGTCAAACCATAAGGAGAGGTCAACCTGAGTTTCTTGTCATCAGACAACAACAAGATTCCTCACTTTATTAGGGTACTTTCCCCGAGCTTAGTGTTCTAGAGCAAATGGTGGGATGATTTAGGTCTTTTGTGATGTCATTGAAAAAGTAGGTAGAAAAGCTAGCACTCTGACCATTAAAGCCCTCAGGAAAGGTCGATAAAACCTCGACTCTCTGAGCGTTAGAGATCTCCTCCACGCTGAGAGACCAACAACATTGCTTCTTTTCCCTGACTTTTTTTTTCCTTTGGAAAGGGCCGTCGGTTCCTTAGAGTAAAGAGTATGGATATTGGCCACATCCTCTTGTGAGACCGTTGTTACGAGTTTAGCTCGAGTAACCTTTGTGACCTCTTATTTCTTTTGTTGGCAAGCTAACTTTGCCATCCTATGCATGTCTTCCGACATAATAAGCCCCTCTAAAAGATAAAATACTATAAGTTAGTATGACTAGTTGTTAGGTAAAAAAATAAATAAAATAGAAACTTATGTATCAAGTCGCAAGATTTTAACTTAAAGTCCTTAGCCCTACAATAAGTGAACAACTTGATCTGCAATATCATCGACCTTGCATCCTTGACATATTGCACGGAAAGGGCAAAGCTCGGATCTTAACAAAATGATGCTGCCATGTCAAAGGGAATGGGGGATCACAAGACTGATCTAAAAAAAAGGTCTCCTAGGGCCCAACCTAGGGACTATCACCTAAAAGAACTGGTCCTTCCACACCTTGGTCATCTCCTCTACTAACCTCACGAGAGAAAAATGAGGACGGGTTGAGCATCATCACTCAGATTTTCAACATAAAGAAAAAAGAGAAGAATATGTCCACCCTAGGTCGGACATCGAGTAGACCACACATGCACTGGAAACCTTGCTAGAAGCCTTAACTTTTCTAGTGCAGCTGAGAAGGAGCAACGTTCACCAACTTAAAAAACTCCATCTTGAACTCCATTAGGGGCAACAACACCCCAATCTTCTCAATAAAATATAATTTAAAAGTAAAAATCTATTCTCCTAGCTACTCTCACAAACTAACGCCCATTCAGTAGAAGATTCCAACTCAAAAGAGCACTTGTTCCTATCTTTAATAGGCAGATACTTCTTCATCGAAATTATATGCTTAGGATGAAAGCAGAAGTCAAAGACCTGTCCTCCAGGCTCACCTACTTGAATTGAAGACACAATGATCACCATCCAACTCCTTATTAGAAATTCTAACCTCTGCTTCAATAGGATCGTCGAACAAATGCACTTATATTTCCTCAGAGCTCGGTATGTTCGATCTCATCCTGATCCATCAACCTAGACCAACCAAAAAGAGATACTTTAGCTGGTTTGTTAGTCTAATCCTTACCCAAAAATGGAAAACATCTAGCCATTCGAGCTATGACCTTAACCATCTTTGCCTGACAATGCTTAGAAATAAAGGGACCAGGGAGTGTTAACAGACCTACAATTACCACTACCCGCATTAATGACTATCGGTACAAATAGAAAACAAAGTAGAGGTCAAGGAAAATAGCTTACTAAGGAAAGTGAAACCTGAAGAATGAACCATGGACACTAACTAAGCACATGCGAAACACACCCCAACCAATGAATGCATAATTATCTTTGCTCCGACCTCAGAAAGATTCAAGAAATAGTAGTAGGGCCCCTTGGCAAGGCTCTTTTTATAAGGAAATTTGAGGATGATCCAACAGCTAAGACCCAAAAGAAAGACACATCCAACGATAAAAAACAAAGCGTCACTAACTTGAGAAGCACAAATGTCATGTCTAAACAGTCTTTGACACAAGTGGCATTATGACACATTATCGTAGCATTCCCTTCACAGCTTGGAGCCTGTCAACTCTTACTCCAAGCTGTTGAATGAAGGTAAGTGTTCATAACCCGTAACATTGGCCCAATAACAGTCTGCCCAGTTCACATGATCCATGACCAAGAACCATACAAGAACAAATATGTCCCTCTTCACTTGCCATAATTGCTAGTATGCCATTTTGGCCTCTCTATAAATACCACCTTTTATAGGTATGAAAAACTTTTTCACTCTAAACATTTATTGCCTTCTCTCAGCTCGGACCAAATTAACTTAACTATCAGAATTTGGGTATACCAACCTGGCTCTTAGATAACATATACTATTTATCAAGATTCATTAAGACCGACTCGACATATGCTGTCAGACCAACCTCAACGTACCCATGGAACCTAGCCTACTTCGATTTCAACACAAGTACCGTCACCTTCTATGCTAAATAAAATAATAAAAAATCACATCAATGGTAATAAAATATACATTAAAATAATAATAAACAATCAATTCTTCACCTAAGTACCAAGTCATATAATTATCGCCCGGTTATGTTGAATGAATTGGTCCTGAATGCCAAAGCTTGTACTCATCACTCCACACTGTCTGTAGATAGGATTTGGGGATATAAAATCAGTGGCTACCGAATAAGGGCTTAGGACTAAGAGGAAGATATGAAGAAAATAGGGGGTAATGAAGGGTTAATATAATAGGATGGGTAAAATGGAAAAATAAAAAATATTTTGTACAAGAACTCACGTGGTATGCACATTTTATGTGCCAAACATTGCATTAAATGCCCATTTCTAACGGTTGGGTGCTGATAGTGATAGGAATAAAAAATGTGGAGAGTAATTGCTGATATTAATTATTTAGGGAGGAAATTGTGATTGAGACGTTTAAGGAAGATGAATCCAATTTCTTCAATTTAGTTATTAATACTACTATTAACCTTGAAAGGATATAAAGTATATAGGTACATGAAATTGCAGATAAACTAACCTTTATTAATATGTGATAAAAAAAAATTTTCAGTATCAAAGAATGTGTCCGTTAGAGCGTGACTACTCTCTAATTATGTTTATTTTCTACTAGGTAATGTTAGCTCTAAGGTTTCACATATCTAATATTACAAAATCATTTTAAAGACATCTTATAAATTAACAAAAATGTAAATTGCAATTTTATATTAAAAAGTAATTTATTTAAAGAAAATATCATGGAGTATATTATACGTATTTAATTCTTGTAGAATTTTGTAGACAATAAAATATACACGACATACATGAAAGCCATGCTGAAAGTTAAAGAAGAGAAACCATAAGATGGCATGCCATGCTATATTGAAAATGTGATGAGATGGAATCAACATTGAAAAGTCAAAGGAGTAGCGTTACTATTTTTCATATCACATGGATCAAAATGAAACCATTTGAAGTAGAAGAAAAAGAATATAAAGACAAAGTGAATAAGTCACGTGAAGAGAGATGTAAGGCCTTAAATGAAGAAAGGGGCAAACGAGTGAAGAAAGAGACAAAGCGTTTATTATGGCTATGACAAGCTTTAAAGTGAAGTGAAAGGCATTGATGGAGAAAATGACAAAACATTAAATGTAAAGGTAAACAAAGCTTGTTGGAGAAGCTTTCTTCATTTTCTCAAAGCCACTTACACGATGTCATATCATCATTACTTGGAGGAAACAAAAGTAATTCAAATTAAAGGAAGATCCCTCACTAGTAAACGAATCATCAAACAAAGAAGAGAGTCAACGAAACTTTCAATTGAAGGAACAAAGTCAGTCTGCAAAGTTGAGGATAAAGAAGCTACATGAGAATAAAAAGATCTCGTCTGTGCAAGAAAAGTACTCATTTGTCAAGAAAGGGATATACAAAAGGGAAGACCCGAAGCCTACCAAGATTAGATGTTCAAATCCCTTGATATATGATAAATTGTATAAGCTCTCTAACAACGAGAACAAAAAAGATGTTGATAAATAGAAGATCTGAAGCATTGGAGAATCATCTAAGAACTAAGAGAGAAACTGGTATAGCGAAGCTTTCATTCCTCCCACTGTGCTTCGTTTTTAAATCTTCTGAGAGAGAGATGCTCAAAACAAAGTGTTCTTCTTTCATCTGATTTTTCTATTTTTTTGAGAGATATTCATTTAGAAAATCAAAGTGTGCTTACTAGAAGTATTTGCTCTTTTTAGTTCATCTTATTCTTTCTGAGTTGTATTTTTGTGGTTTGGAGTGAAACTACAATTAATGTTGTTGGTGAGTATTTAGGAAAACCAACTTGTTTGTGGTTAGCAAGCAAAACCATATGTTGCTAGTGATTAGGAAAAATTAGGTTATGATCAATTTTGAGATTAGTGGAAAAATTCCTTGGGAGTCAAGGGGGCTAGATGTAGGCCCATACAATATGGGTTGAACTAGTATAAACCTCATGTGTTCATTTTCTTTCCATTTTCTCTTTACTAGTTTTAATTTTTGAAACTTAGTTTTAAATTTGAAAATCTTCTAATAGGTCACTAAAATTATTTTTAGGTGACTAAAATAAATTTTAAGTACGTACCTAAATCTTTAAAACACTTTCAGGTACCTAAAAATACTTTTTGGTGAGTGAGAATTTTTAATCAACTAAAACAGTTTGAGAACTATTCTTTTAAAACTTCTATCTTTCATCCGTTCGAACTCATACTCTCCTATTTCTAAAGAATATCAATTTGGTATTGGGTAACAAATTTTTATTAAAAAGACCAATTCACCCCTTGGTTTTCCTAAATTTCAGTTGATTTAATAGGACAACCATAACTAATATAAAGGAGGAGAGTAAGATATTTCTGTGTCGTATACCAATATTGTCATCACAAACAACTCATTCACAAAATAAACAACCAATCCTCTAACTATTGATCTATGTGCCAAATGAGTCTAAATAGAGTATTCACAAGCTTTTATATGGCCCAATCAATCTCTAAATATTTTGACACTATCATTAATCCAAAATTTAAATATAGATAAACAAATACTGATTTACCTTAATGTCTTTATATTAATGGGTCTTGTTAACCAGTGCGCTTAGGGCACTGGTTAACAAAACCTTATATATTAATTTTAAAATATAATATTTATCACCTGCCCATTGTTTAATATGGATGTCATAAATGAAAATCCAAATGGCAAAGAACCATTTATGTATACTTTATTGGCATGCTAACTTTTTAGGGAAAAGCCAAATGTTAATCAAGTTGCCTAGTTAATCCATTTAAAAAAGTTGCATCCAAACCATGCTTCTGCACTAGATTCTCATTTATTAATGTCATTTTGTAACTGCTCAAAATTAAAGAGTTAGCATTAAACACACACAGAACTTCACTATAAATAAAGTCTGCATCTAATGGTTGAGCATAGTTTCATTGTTATAGCAAAGCCATTGAGTTTAGTCCATATTCAGAGTAAAATGGAGGATAAGAAAATGATGGTTTTATCTGTTTCTTTGATGGCTCTTGGCTTGATGGTAACTGTGTTGAGTGCAAGCAAAAGTGATGATATAACATGCACTCAGGCACTGACAGATTTGATGCCATGCGAACCTTTCCTGGTGGGTTCTGACGAGAAGCCTAGCACTCAATGTTGTATAGGTGCAAACATGGTGCTTCAGAAGGCCAATACGACTCAAATCCGCAGGGATCTGTGTGAGTGTTTTAAAAGGGCAGCAGGTCAAGTGGGTGTCAAGCCTGAGAAAGCTAAGCAACTCCCTCAGTTCTGCAAAATCAGCCTTCCTTTTCCTCTGGACCCCAAAATGGACTGCAGCAAGTAAATCTCTATATCTCTCAACTAATTTTAGTTTTTGTTTTAAATAGCTCACTTAACACGGATCATGATCTTTTATATTTTGAGGATTTTGTTCAATTTATTATAATTCTTATTGTCGAATTTTTGGATGGTATATATAGTAATGTGCTTGGTGTTCAAGACTAAAATGTTATTATTTTGTAATATTTGCAGAATTTCTTAAAGCTAGTGGAAGCGTGGACTGAAATTGAGGAAGCCCAGCGAAAAAGTCCTAAGGGTAGCACCGAATAAATGAAATATGTGATCCAAAAACTGTATTAGATCTTTCTCATATGGTGTATGCATAATAAAATTGAGATATGAAAATAATGTGTTTTCCGTTATAAGATACATCAGCAACTAATGTGATGTACCCATGAGACAACAATCAACAAACCCCTAAAGATAGTAAAAGAAAATAATTATAGGTAAAAATAAACACTTAAATAACAATAAAATTAAAATCTTAATACTTCTATTAACCCCTAAAGTATTATAAGTATGTAGTTTTGCATGACTCTTATGCCATATCCCGTCTTAGGGATTGTGATTGACACTAAAATTTGAGAACTAATAGGCTTTGTTTGCTCAAGCGAACCTCACCTCACCTCTAACTTCTTTCCACTCTCTTAACTATATGCATGGAATGTAATGAAAAAATCACTTACTCAAGAAGTTATAAATACTAAATTCGGGAGTGTAACCCACACATAAGAAAAGAAGGACTCTTACTCAGTAAGTCTCACAAAAATGCATAGGCAAAACTTGTAACTAAAATATGAGATAATGCACACTTTTTCATAAATTATTTTAGAAAAAATTACAAAAATTCACCACGATATTTACCCTCAATTACAATATTTTCCATAATCTTTTATTTTTTATAATATCCCTCTAAATTTTTGAATTTCATTACATTTTGTCACCTAGCGTTTAAATAACATGTTAAATCTAACAACTCTTCCAATATTATGGTCAGAATTACAAAACTACCCCTCCCATCACACCAACTTTTTTCCTCCTTGGTGGACTTTAGCTCTCCATGCAACAACCGTAAATCATCTTTTTCTGCAAATGAGGCAAGGACTTGTCTATGCTACCACCAGCAGTAGCTGGCAGTAGTTAGTGGGGACGTGCCACGCACCCCATTAGGTGTTCATTATGGGGCGTGCCACGCCTAGTGAGACCAATGGGGACGTGACACACCCCCATTGCCCCACTATGTTACTGTTATGGGTAAACCCTCATAGAAACCATTTCTCCTTTTCTTCCTTACTTCCCTAAACCACCCAAATGTAGAGGATTGCTCATGTGGTTGGCATTTGTGGGTTTCAATAAATCAGAAAAGAAAAAAAAATAAAAATGCACAATTTGGATCCTTGTTTTTTGGGTAAGTTCCCGTTAGTATCCCATTTCATCGATTCAGATCGTGAGTATTACATTAGCATCGACATTCATTTTGGTTAGCATTTTGGGTTTCCATGCTTTTTAGTTTTTTTCATTGGTTTCTCTGATAATTTCTTGTTTTGGATCAGTGGTTCCTCTTCTTCTCATTATTCTTTTTGGCGCAGGAAATGCTTCTACTCTGTTCCTCTTCTTGTCTCCAATGTAGGCATCACATAAATCTACTTTTTTCTCCCTGTTCTCTCTTTCTCTATGGCTTTCTCCCCATCCCCAGCATTTGACATTCTAGTAGTTTTTCAATTTACTGCTATTATCACCGTTAAGCTTTTCCATGTTTTATTCTTTATACTTCATGAACATGGTTTACAAAGTCTTAACTCTCTTCTTAGCACTGTAACCAAGCAATTCAACCAAGATCTCATGCTTTTAGTTTACCATCTTAGAGAAATTTTCTATTCTTCTGGTCAATGTTGATTTGCGCATAGAACCAATTATAGCTGCATCTTTTTTCTCACCATGCTTGAGGACCATGACAGTTATAAGGATACTCCAAATACCATACCTAGTAGCACCTCAGTTAGGTGGTTTTTGGGAAAGACAACACAGATAGAACGAGAGTGAGGAGGAGAAAGAAAAATGGTTGCCCAAGGGTTTGCAAGATTCTTGGTTGGTGTAGAGGAAAGCTAGGAGTCACCAAGAAGAAGGAATAAAATATGAGGTTGTGGTAAGTGAGGAGAAGAGTTTTTCACAGTGATATTGAAATGAGGCAAAAAGATTAGGAGGGATATTGCCAAAATTTAAAAGATTCGAGAAGACATTGCAATTGAGAGTGCTCGGGTATTTGTTATTTGGTGGTTGTTATGCTACTTGCTTCATTTTTTGAGCAGTGGCAATGTAACCCTAATTTCCACCTCTTTTTTTTTTTTGTATTAATTGATTTTTTTATGTAATGTATTTTTTTGAGAATTTTTGAAATGTTTTTGAATTTGTTTTTAAATTTTTTACTTAGGAAAAAGTAAATTCTAAAAAAATTGTTGAATTAATCATACAAGAAGTGTAAAAATTTTAAAAATATTTCAAAAAATTTCCAAATAAATACTAGAAGTAGAAAATGGTAAATAATACCAAAAAAAAAAAGAGGTGAGAGATGAAAATGCTATGCTACAACCTCAAAAGTTGTATGGAGCTGTAGCATAGCAAATGCCTTGTTATTTTTCCATCATTTTATAAAAGATTGATAAAGTTTTTCCTAAAATTAGGGCTTTTCCCAAAACACAATGTCATACCCATCCCCGGAGGAGAAAGCTTAATGAAATTTTATGTTGGCAATTTTGGGTCTAAAAAATTTTCTAAAGTTTAAAAGTGGCTTCTATAAGGAGGGGTACTTGAAATTTACTTGTTTAATAATTCAAGTGATAATTGATCAATATTTGAAAAAGATTTTAATAAATTTTTGGGAGCCTTTAATCAACTGCTTTGAGGTGGAAAATTTTAGGATAAGGAAAATTTTTAATTTTTAATTAGAAGCTAAAACATGATTCCTAATCGAATATTTTTTATTGGATTCAGATGACCTTGTTCCCTTATTTACATTGTCTTAAAGTAAATGAAGAATAAATTATTAATTAAAGAATAAATTATATCAACCTCTCCTATGATGTCAATCTTGCATCTTGATTTCCAGAGATGTGGACGCTGCGATGCTAGGCAATAGGCACCACAGTGCTGATCCAACTGTATTAACAGTTAAAGCAATTTTTCTAATCCATCTTGGTTTTTGTAAACTATCTTTATTTGTCCAATAATCCTCCACTTTGTTTGAAAAGCTAAGTTACTTCCTTTTACTTGAAAGAATCATGCATAAAAGAAGGCATCTATTTCGATTTGAGCCTTCTCTTAGTGTAAGCATTTCAAAGTCTTTAACAAAATTACTGGTAGCTTCAAAGCCTTGAACCATAATTTCTTATTGTTAAAAATTGAAAATGTTACACACGTGAATCAATCATGATTCAAAATTAACTCACTGATATAATAGCACTCATTTGGCCAAGTGCTATACCTAGATTTCATGACATTTACAAAGTTAAAGCCATAAAACTTTGTCAGAACATCACCACTCCTTTATGTTCATATAGAGTTTCTCCTTAAGAACGTATCTTTAAGCTTCATTAAGAGTTCTATACTCAAGCTCTTATTCCTTTAACATTAACACTAGACCTGGAATGAATTTTATTTTCTAGTGCTCACATCCACTTGTTAGTAATTTGTTATTACCCTTTGAACTTTAGAACTAGACATTTTATCTTGTAAAAGTAGGGTTTCTATTTCTGGTGACTTTAGTTAATGGGTTTTAGTCCTATTCAAATTACAGTTCCTCTCACTTTTTCACCAGTGAGCCTTTTTGTAATCAGATCTGCAAGATTATTATCTATTTTTATGAATTGCACCATGACTACATCATCACCTGTTAACTGTTTTATATAATCATGCCTTAAACTTACATGTCTAGATTTTCCATTGTACTCTTTGCTAAATGCACAACTTAATGTAGCTTGACTATCACATCGCAAAGAGACAGCTAGCATTGGTTGTGGCCACAACTCTATTATACATCAATAAATTCCCCGGTCATTCTACCTTATTGCATGATGCTGCTAAAGCAACAAACTTATATTCCATAGTGGAATGAGTTATACATGTCTATTTCTTGGAAGACCATGAAACGACTCCTACACCAATAGTAAAAGCCCATCTTGACGTTGAAAAGCTATCTCTTTCAAGTACACTATTTTTTAGCTAACATCACAATAACCTTCAAATACTCCTAGAAAGTCATTATAAAAGAGTTCTAAATTAATAGTTGTTTTTAGATATCCAAGGACTCTCCTTATACCATTCCAATGAATCATACGTGGCCTACTAGTATACCTTGAAAGCTTACAAATAGCAAATGGAATATCAGGCATGGTACAATGCTTTGCACACATCAGGTTGCCAATGACACTCGTATATTCTATTTGAGATACTAATCTCTTAGAATTTGGAACTAGATGTGTGAAACATTATAGGAGCAATTTACCTCTTGAATTTTTAAACGTTTAAACTTTTCTAAAATCTTCTCAATATAATGAGATTGATTTAGGAAAAAACTCCCATTATGTTTTTTAACTTTTATTCTTACGATAGTATCTACTTCTCCAAGATCTTTCATATTGAATTTTGAAGTACGATATTTCTTAGTCTCATTTACACCATCTATGTTTGTCCCAATTATAAGCATATCATCTACATACAAGAATCACAGCAATTTTAAGTAAATTTCATATATATACACTTGTTTGCACTATTATGCTTAAAACCATGAGACAAAACTATAGAATCAAATTTCTCATGTCATTGCTTTGGTGCTTGTTTTAAACCATACCTTACTAGTTTGCATACCTTATTCTCATTTCTAGGTAATACAAACCCTTCAGGTTACTCCTTGTAAACTTCTTCATCAAGTTCACCATTCAAGAATGTTGTCTTTACATCCATTTATTGTACATATAAATGATAGATTGACGCTGAAGAAAATAGTATTCTAATGGATATAATTCTTACCACTGGAGCATATGTATCAAAATAGTCTATACCTTCTTTTTGTCTAAACCCTTTTGCCACAAGCCTGGCCTTAAAGGTTTGTAAAGTTCCATCTGTATGATATTTACTTCTAAATACTCATTTACAACCTATTGGTTAGGAACTTGGAGACAGGTCAACTAACACCCAAGTATTGTTAGATAAAATAGAATCCATTTCATCATTTATAGCCTCTTGCCAAAACGCAACATCTCTTGATTCTATAGCTTCTTTATAAGTTTTTGGATCTTCTCCAATATTTAAAACAATAGGTATTTCAATCCATTTCTTGATCTTTTTCCTGTTTTCTTCTACCAAGAAAATGATGGATTCCAGTGAAATAAAATCTAAATCTAGATTTTTCTCCTTTCTAATCCTTTGACTGTGTTTAGGCTCTTGTATAGGTTCTACAGTTCCTTCATTTTTTCTTGAAGAACTAGCAAAATTATCATTAATTTCATCATAATTTTTTGGAGGTTCTGTAATAATGGAATCATGTAAAAACTTGTTTTCAAAAAACTGAACTTCTCTTGATTCCATAATTACATTAGACTATAAATCTAGAAGTCGATATGCTTTAGAATTTTCAACATATCCTACAAAAATACTCTTTAATGCTTTTAGTCTTAGTTTAAATCTTTTAAGATCAAGAACTCTATAAAACGCTATACAACCCGAAACTCTAAGATAACCTAGATTTGGTATTCTTCCTTTCCATAATTTATATGGTGATGCATGTAATTTTTGAGAAGGTATTCTATTATGAGCATAACATGCTGTCAACAAAGCTTCTCCCCATAAATTTGAAGGTAGCTTTGCATTTAAGATCATAGCATTAATCATATCAACTAGTATCCTATTTTTTCTTTAAGCCAAACCATTTTGTTGAGGAGTATAGGGGGGCCTAGTTTGATGTTTAATCCCATTTTCTTCAAAGAAGATTAAAAAATCTGTAGAAAAGTATTCTCCACCTTTGTCACTTTAGGGACTTTGATTTTCTTTTCCTTTTGATTTGCTACTATAGATTTATAACATTTAAACATTTCAAATGCTTGTTCTTTTGATTTTGTTAAATACATATAGATAAATCTAGAAAAATCATCAATAATGCAATAAGTACCTATTTCCACCTCTCGTCAAATTTCCATGCAATTCACAAATGTCAGAATGTACAAGTTCTAAAATTTCATATTTCCTTTCAATAGAATGAAAAGATTTCTTGGTCATTTTTGCTTGTACACATATTTCACATTTATCCTTGATTTTACCATAATCATTACAACCAATTAATCCATAATTTGACATATATTTAACTGTATCATAATTATTATGTGCAAGTTTATTATGTCATAAAGAAAATGAAGGCTCAACAATATAAACAAAAGCACACTTATCATTCTTATTAATGCTAAGTGTGAACATGCCATCACAACTGTAACCTTTTCCTAAAAACACATCATTCTTTGAAAATACAATCTTATCACTCTTTATTATAGTTTTTACACCTCTCTTATTCAACATATTTGCAGAAACAAGATTTTTCATGATGTCTGAAGCATGAAACACACTTGTGAGAACTAATTTTGTTCTAAAAGTAAATTGCAGTGTCACCATGCCTCTTCTAAGCACATTAACATTTCCATTTTTACCCATTAGTACTTTTTGTCCATCTGTAACTTGTTCATAAGTCTTCAATAATGATCTATCATGACAAACATGAATATAAGCTTCAGTTCATACCACCAGTCATGGGTTTTGGAAGTGGCTGCCATGTTTACTTCATAAATCAATCTAGAAACTATACTAATTTAAATATTTGAGACCATGGAAACAATTTCATCCACCATGTTTGCTTCTTTATAATTTTCATTTTCATTTTTCTATTCTTTAACCAGAATTTACAATTTTTCTTAAAACGCCCCGTCTTTACACAAAAGAAGCATGTTTTCCTTTTGCTCTTTTTTTTCATCTTTGTTCTCTAGTGTTTTCTCTGTTTGCATTGGTTTTAGATTTTTTTTGCACCTACAAAATTTACTTTTGAAACAATTAAATACGTTTCTTTTGCAAAGTTTGAGTTTCCTTTTCAATGTATAAATGTTTGAGAATCTAGTCCAAAGTGAAATTTTCAGTAGTGTGCAATAATTTATTTCATTATTATTCCAGCTGTAGGGTAGTTTAGCAATATAGCCCCCACTTGGAAAGATTCAGGAATATTAACATTCACATCCTTTAACTTAGAAACCAAAACTTTCAAATCATGAACTATTAAGAACATTAAGGTTATTAGAAATATGAAATTCAAAATATTTCATGATTAAGAACTTATCCGTGCCTTGTTTTTCTGTGTTGTGTGTTGCCTCCAAAGCCTCCAAGATTTCCTTTAGTGATGAAATAGTATGGTACAAATCACAAACTTAATCAGATACAGTGTTCCAAATATAGGCTCTACATAGAAATTCATCATATACTATTTTCTTCCTTTTCTTCACCAACTCTTCCGTATCCTTTTCAGATGGTGGTGGAAAAGGCTTCAGTGTTGGATCAAGTAGATAAGCAATTTTCATTGCATTTAATAGAAATAACATTTTGTCTTTCCATCGATTAAAACTCATGCCATCAAGATGATTCAGTTTCATGAAATCTTGATTCATAACCTTGAAAGCGTATTCCTGTGTTGTCTCCATCTTCTATATATATAACGTATTAAGATTGAAGAACAATGTGAGTGTAGAAGTAGAGATAGAATGTTGTATGCTCAGAACATGTATAGGACACTGTCCTTAAAAAGTTATTGATCCCTACTAGTTGCTCGGAGTTAAGGCAAATACGCCTTTAAGAATTATCTAAGCACCCAGAAAACTATACACATAAATTTGTATTGTTCTCTACTCTAGAACTATTCTGAATGGAGATTTGGAAGTATGTAGAGAGAAAAATGTGTAACCTTTATCCTTCTGGATTGTTTCTTATTTATAATAATTGAATTGAATCATTGTGTTTGTATAAAACTGATCTGTTTGAATTAAACGGACATAACTTTATGAAAGGACAAAATAACTATCATTAGGCATTGTAGCTATGAGCAATGGATGCTGTAGCGCCCTTGTTATATAGGAAAATAAAGGCTTAGGTGCTGCATCACCCCTGGAATCATATAATCTGAAACATGTGCCGCAGTGCTACTACCCAGCACTACAGCATACTTAAAGTCAGAGACATGGGCATTGCAATAACCATGATAATAATAATCAGTCTGAGACCTGAGGCATCAGCGCTGTGACATTATTCCATGGTTATCGTAGCACCAATGATGTCAATCTTCCGTCTTGATTTCTAAAGACATGGGTGCTACAGCGCTATGCAATAGGCACTGCAGTGCTCATCTAAATATATTAACAGTTAAAGCAATTCTTCTAGTCAATCTTATTTTTTGCAATCTCTCTTTATTTGTCCAAAGCTACTATGAATCGGGATAGTGCATAATTGCCATATGGTATGCATGTGACTCTACATGCTAAATTGCCAAGGTGAATTTGGATAAGCTAACTAGTGAGAAAGGAAATGAAAGAGGTGCCTATGTTAAGAGATTTTTGGGTAGTATGGGATTTAAGAAAATTATAGGAAAGTGAATCAAGGAAAAGAATGTTGCGTCTAAGGAGGATGATATACTAGAATCTTTAAGTGAGCCGTTAAGTGAGTATGGTTAGTCAAATGAAAGTGAGCCCTTTAAACTAAAATGAGCAATCTAAAGAAAATGATCAAACATCTTCTGAACTAAAAGAGCAACTTGATCCTAGGCCAAAAGATCAGTCTAAACTGTAGCTGAAGGAATAGTCTAATGCAGGCCAACCTAAGAAAAAAGATGGTTTTGGATGTGGAAAATGAGTGAGCTTCAAAACTATGGCTAGCCTTAGGGCCAAGTTTGATAAAAAGGTTGCAAGGGAGAAAAAAGAATAAGTAGATTTGAAGAAAGAACTTGAGAAGACTTATCCATATGGTTCTATCAAAAGGTTTGGATCTTCTAAAAAGTCTTCAGAAAAGGAAATTCTTGATACCGAGGGAACTTCTTTTGCCTAAATAGGGTTCCCAAAGCTAGAGTAGATTGTTATGAAGGTGTATAGTATTGTGCTTGATCTGGGCAACTTCAAGATAGATGCCTTGCATGAAATGAACAACATTAAGAGAGATATAAGGGCTGTATTTGCTAAAATTAAGGTAAAAGTTGCCAAACTTAATGGCTAGCTAGAAAAATCTCTACAGTTGTTCTTTCTTTTGCTACCCTAACTGATATAATCCAATTTGTTGAAGCTAAAGTTAATCCTACCTCAGCCACCAAAGATATTACTACTGACCTTTAGACTAATGAAACCACCCGGAATCTGTGAACTACCATCATGCATTTTCTTAGCTTTTGGTTTTGATGTTCTTTATTCCTCGTATTCTTGAACTATTTCTGTGATGTGCTTTTAATTTTGTTTAGACTTTAATATGTGTTGTATGGACTATTTTGGATTATCTATTATGGATGTATGTTGTTTCTGTCTTACCATTTATGATTTCCCTTTTATCAATTTTTTGATGATGCCAAAGGGGCTGAAATAATAACTGTTAAGAATACATATTGCTAGTGTTAAGGGAAGAACTTAACTATTATATTAACTATCCCTAACAAGAAAACAATTTTCTATTTGATTGAGCATACATGTTTCAATGATCAGAAAGGTTTGAAAGATTAAACAAACTCTGCAAAGAGCAAAGGTAAACGATATCAATAAACTAAAGTTATTTCTAAACTCTTTTATCTTTTTATCTCTATTACCTTACGATCTTAAATATCTTTGAAGGTTCATCTTAACATCAAGTTTTCATAATGAAAAGGGGGAGATTGTTGAGACAAATTCCCCAAGGCTTCATGTTTTAATTTAAGTAAATTATAATTATGATTTTGATGATTACTTTGTCTCATAGCAATTTAGCACCAACATTTTGAATGCAAGCAAGATAACTTAGCCATTTTGGTGTAAGATTGGAATATATCTTCAAAGAAACTATTTTTCTATTCTGCCTGATCATATAGTAGACCAATTTTGCAGTAATACTTTGAGCACCGTGCATTAACTTCCCTATTTCAACTTATGAACAAAAGGAACTTTCTAATATATGCATTTTCAAGGTATAATAAATGGGGAAAGTTGTTAGGCTATTCTATAGAAGCTATAATTCATGCTACAATCGCTGAACCTAGTTTGAACCTCATCATATCAAAATAAGTAACAAAGCACATAGCTCTAGTTAGAATTCAAACCATCAGACAGTTTTGGTTGAACTCACAAGAAGCCTCAACATTCAAAACTGCATTAGTGAAGGCTAAAGTTGAATGTTGGAGATGAAGAAAAGATCTCCTAGAGCCAGAAATTGGAAGTTATAAATTCTCAGCCTTTAAGTCATTGAAAGCATTTACGTTATTCTTGAGTGAATAGATAAGTTTTTAGGTTCTTGGAGTGAAAAACATAGGGGTTTAGGGTTATAAAAGCTTGGGATAGCTTTCCTTGTAAGAAGGTTTGAAGAGGCTTGGTGTGCCTACCTCGTGAGAGAGTTTTTCTGGGTTCTTAAGTGAAAAATCTAGACGTTGAGTTGAGAGGTTTATCTAACTGATTATAAAAGGCCTTTGTTTCATCATGTATTTGGTGATTACCCATACTTATAAAATTCTCAATCTTTGTGCCTCTTTGGATCTGAAACACTATACATCATGGGGTTCATCTTCTAACCCTTAAACTCTTTATTTTCAGCACTATTATATTTCTTGCCTAATCATTTATATTTTGTCTAATATATATTATGTCTTGCTTCTTTATTTTGAAAAGAGTGTTCTAGGTTTATAACTTACATATTTGAACTTCTGTGAAATGGATTTTGTGAAAATTATTCTTGAAAATCTAATTTGGTTTTGGTCTTGAAAATATCAAACTAAATGTTTTTCTGTCTAATCCTTCAAATGAGTAGTTAATTTTAGAAAAGGCATAAAATTTCATAACCCCTTCTTAGGTGCTAAAGTTGGAACTACAACGTGTAAACTTAAGAAGTTAATATATTGACTTAAACAATCTTCTCGATAGTGGTATGCAAAGTTCAATGATACCATCACTTCTTTTGGTTTTATTGAAAACGTTGATAATTGTATATATCAAAAGGTTAATGGGAGCGAGTTTATTTTTTTAGTTCTGTATGTTGATGATATTTTGCTTACTACTAATAATTTGGGCATTTTATGTCAAACAAAAGATTTTTTCTTAAAGAATTTTGAAATAAAAGATATGGAAGAGACATCCTATGTGATAGGAATTGAAATATTCCGTAATAAATTACAAGGACAATTGAGATTGTCTCAAATGCTGATATTGAAAGAATTTTAGAGAGATTCAATATGGAAAAATGTTAGGCTGGATCTGTTCCCATACATATAAGGGGTAAGTTTAGCCTTATACATTGTCCAAAGAATGATGTGAAACATAAGGAAATATAGTCTATTCCATATCTCTATCGTGGGTAGTTTGGTGTATGCACAAACCTGTGCCAAACCTGGCATTAGCTTTCCATTTTTTAGTCTTAAGAAGGTATCAAAGTAATCCTAGAATGGACCACTAAAAAGTTGCAAAGAAATTGTTAAGGTACCTGCAAGGAACAAAAAATTACGTGCTCAAATATAAGAAATCCAACACTTTAAAAGTGATTGGATACTTGGATTCATATTTTGTTGGATGCCTTGATAGCAAAAGTCCTCTTTTGGATCTTTGTTTCTATTAGACGAAGGAGCAATCTCATGGAAAGGTGTAAAATAGTCTATCATCGCTTCTTCCATTATGGAACCTAGCTTGTAGCATGTTATGAAACTACAATTCATGCATTATGATTGCAAAACCTTATTTTAAGACTTAGGATTATCGATACCATTACCAAGCCGCTAAAAAATTTACTACGATAATGTCGCAGCAGTTTTCTTCTCCAAAAATGAAAAATAATCAAAGGGTTCCAAACAAATGAAATTAAAGTATTTCAGTGTTAAGGAGGAGGTTCATAAACAAATAGTATCTATTGAACACATTAGGACTAATCTCATGATTGCAAATTCTTTAACCAAAAATTTGCAAGGAACATGTACATAGAATAAGTCTTGTTGTTAATTACGAATAATTTATGTTGACACTAGCTTAATGGTGTGGTTTTGATATACTTCATGTTTCTCATGATGGTGTACACATGAGTGACGCTTGAGTTAATACTGGAAAAGTCTTTATAAAACACTATTGTGGACCATTATGTATTTATATATCCCTTATAGGCCTTGTGTGGTTCACTGCTAGTGATGTAGTATATGAAAGGGAGTATATTTCATAAATGAGGTACAATCGCCAATTTTTATTGTTTGTTCCACTAAAAAAAATTGTGTAGAAGAATTTTCTTTTGTTTGTCTGGTTTTTCATAGAAAAAAAGAAACTTAGGCATGTGTCCAACTCATTTTTAAAATTTCTTTTTGAATTCATCCCAACAAAATGTTTATGTTCAAGCTTGAGCCTAAGCTTGATTCCTTGTCAAAACTTTTATCTTAGCTAGACCATGGTCCAAATAATTGAGCTTAGGCTTAGGCTTAGGCTCGGGCTCAGGCTCGGGCTAGGGCTCGACTTATTTTTAAAATTCTTATGTAAGTCTAAGCCTAACCTCAAACCCAATTAAATGGTTGAGGCATGAATGATCAAGGGGAAGAATGGTAGTAGGCTATATAGTAATGAGTTTAACAGAAATTAGAAATTATTTTTTTGCTTACTTTTGAGAAAAAAAATTCTTGAAAATTGAAGTAAAATTTAGATTGTTGAAAAAAAGTTTCATTAGAAAAACTTTTTAGCAAAATAAACTGAGCCTAAAAGTGTTTGAATTCACTTGAAAATCTTTCAAAATTTTATCGAACACTTTAAACACAAAGGAAAAAAGATTAAAAAACATTACTTTATTCATAGTTTATTAGCACACTACTAATTCAAAGTTTTTTTGTCTTAACTACAAAACAGCTTCTAATTTGCAATGATGATTTTTAACTATGGGATACATGTTATATTTGGAGACAGCTAGTTATTTTGAAAATTTTCTATTGTAAAAAGATAAAAGATACTTGCCTTATATTTTCTCTTCTTGACTCATTTTTATAATAAAAATGAATCATTTAATCGTTACAAATCAAAATATCATGTTAACCATGATTAAATGCAAGTTACATGGCATAGTCCGTTAGCATATTCTAACTCTATTGTTAGTTAGTTAATCAAATGGTGGGAATAGTCATTTTAGATATAGAATGGGGCGTATAATACTTTAATACCTCAATGGGGTTGAATATATTTTATCCTAAAAACCATTATGAATTTCCATTTTATTCATAAAAATATTTGGTAAAGAGTTAGAGCCTGTTCAGATGTTTTTTAAAAAGAGTAACTTTTATATAATAAGAAATTGGTTCTGAAAAAAGAATGTATTTTAGTATAATGAGAAGATGTTTAGGGTTTGGATGTAGTAAATGAGAAAAACTTTTGAATTAGAAAATGTGTTCGACTGCAAAACTGTAAAAGGATTTTTAGTTAATAAAATTACTAAAAAAAGCATGTACAAAGAATTTAAAATTAACAATTTTTAATGGGTCAAAATTATATATTTAATTTGAAAATAATAAAATGAATATATACATAATTAAAAATAATTTTTAAAATAAAATAATAAATATGTAAAAATAATCATAATAAAAAATAACTTAATGAAAGAAATAATATAACTGTATTAAAAAAATATTTGATTAAATTTAAATTTTGTAATTATGATAAAATTTAACTATGATATTATAATAAAAAAAATGTAACTATGATGAGTAAATGGACAAAATCGTTAAGAAAAAATAAATCTCCTTCTGCTGGTAGGAGAAGTTACAAAATAGATATTATACTTTAATCTCAATTTCTCATTTTCTATCTCTTTCTCCTTCATAGAGAAGGAGATTCGAACGGCTATACAAATTGCAAAATGAATTATTTTCAGAAAAGAATCTATTCTCCTCCCCCCAAAAGTAGATCCAAACACACCCTTAATTATAGATTACCTCATTTGGATCGGCTCAAAAATTAGTTTACCCCTATGGTTTAAAGTGTCATTCTATACTTGTGATCGATTTGTTTCATTACCATTTAATTATCTTATGGTATTTTTTGTTATATAATATGAACATAAATAATCACATGAATTATTGATACAATGAAAATTTTCTTGTATACCTTGAATTATTTTATAGTATTTTAAGGCCATTCTTGAAACTATATCTGTCATTTTGAAATTAAAACTTCAACTTACTCTTAACAATAATCTCAAATTATTATAAAACTATTTAAAATGTAAGTATAACAGGATTTTAACAACAAAATTATTAATTATTTTAACATTTACATAATTATTTTTGTTAAAATTTAGACGAAATATCACATAGTAGTTAAGCAACAATGAAACAAATAAAGTGGGAGTGGAATTGTAATGGCCCTTAAACAGTTACTTTTAGTTTTGATGTCAATTAGTAATTCCCTATAATTTAAAAGCTAAATTAAGTTAAATGTTTAAAAATCTAAATGCGAGCCTATGGTAAGAATTTTTTGGAATTTAATTAAAAATAGAATTCAATTCTTCATTTTTTTTAAAAAAAAGGTTTTCTTCTTATTTTCAAATTGAATGATTTCAAACTTTAGGAATTCATTTCAAATTGAATTACCCTTTTAAATTAATAAAATTCTTTTATTAGAACTTTACCATCTTCTCATAGAAAAATCATGCTATTTACCGAGGTCAATTTTTTTGTTTGTCGTGGAGAAAATAGATTCATAATTTTATTTTGTCCTCCCCTAATTTCATGATAGTACTACATAGGTTTCATGGTATTTAATCCTATTAGTTAAAAATAATTTTTTCCTTTAAAAATATCTGAATTCATTCCAAAACCTTCCAGAATTGTATCCAACACCTTAAGCACACACACAAAAAATATATTCAAAGCATGTCTAGAGTGTATTAGCACATTACTAATTCACAGTTTTTTTCTTGACTACAACTACTTGTTTGCAATTGTGGCTATTTGCTAGCTAATGGCATGTTAAGCTTTAAAAGAGTTAGTTGTTCTAATTTTTTAATCTATTGTAAAAAGGTAAAAGGTACTTATTTTATACTTCTCAGAAAGTTAACTCATTTTTATATTCAAAATACAGTTTAATTGTTACAAATAAAAAAACTCATGTTAACCATGGTTGAATGCAAGTTAAATAGAATATTCTGTAAGCATGTTGTACTTCTACCATTAGTCAATTTAGTCAAATGGAAGAAACTGTCATTTTGAATATAGAATGAGGTGGAATGTAATACTTTAATATATAAAAGGGTTGAGTGTATTTTATCCTTTTTAAAATACTTAAAAAATGTAAGAATATTTTGGTAATTTCAATTGAATGATACAATAAATACAACAATAATTAAGTCATTTAGGTCCCTCTCAAAATTTTATTTCAAAAAATTACTTTAATGATAGTATATTTATTGTGTCCTTAAAATGAAATAACCAATATACATTTGTATTTATTGAATCTTTTAAAGAGATATGAGTGATTTCTTGGTTTTTAAATTAAGATTATTAACCTCTAAAATATTATGAGAAAGTTAACAATTCTCTATTATTTTAGCATTTATTAATATTAGTATGATCTGCTGACGAGGCAAAATGGAGTGGTGTTATTCACTACAAGAAAAAAGGACTTTTGTCACAGTCAAAAACTGTGACAAATTATATTAAATTCCGTGACAAATGAACTTTGCCACATAATTTAATCCGTAGCTTAAATAGCCGTAGCTAAGCCTATTTGCCATGGAAATATAAACCATGGCAAATTTGCCACGGAATAATACCGCGGCAGATTAAAGAAACATGCCGTGACAATTTTTATGATATAAGTCATGGTTCAAAATTTTGACACGACCCTTTGCCACGGAATTTAGCCACGTCATGTGATATCCGTGGCAGATATCTGAGCATATTTTGCCACGGTTTTATAAAATCGTGGCAAATACATTGTGAAGAATTTGCCACGGATTTCATTATCTATGGCAAAATTTAGTGGAAATTTTCCACGGTTTATTCGTTTTGTGGCAAATTTTTCAAAGAATTTTGCCATGATATTCACTATTCGTGGCAAAAATTCAATGAGTTTTACCACGGTTTCTTTGTTTCGTGGCAAATTTTCAAAGAATTTTGCTACAGTTTTCAATATTTGTGGCAAAAGATCAATGAGTTTTGCTACGGTTTCTTTTATTTCGTGGCAAATTTTTAAATAATTTTGTCACGGTTTTCAATATTCATGGCAAAAGATGATGTAGTTTTGCCACTGAATTATTGATCCGTGGCAAATTTTCCATAAGTAGTTTGTCACGATTAGTAAATCCGTGGCAAATTTAGTATGTATTTTGCCACGTATTTATTATTCCGTGGCAAAATATATTATATCCAAACAGCTCTGTTTGCTCTATAATATTTCCCAAAATCTGATACCAACCTCAAAACAGAAATGCCAACCACAATAGTTTCATTTTGTCAACAGAATGAAACAAACAAACATGTCAATAAATTTGATAGATAAAAACTTAATCAACTAGATTCATAGCAAATATCTAGTATAAATAGAAAATTAATTACTAACTTAATCAAAAATACATGTTCAAGAGAAAGAAAGAAATATATAACTATTCCTCATCATCTATCTCTTCATCATCATCGCCTTCATCGTTGTCTTCATCTATATTGAATTTAGACAAGACTTTTTCCATCAATCTTGAATTACGCTCTAATTGTTTATCCTTTTCTGAAAGTTTGTCCCTCATAGACTCTAACTCTTCAATAAGAGCATTAACTCTTTGCTGCATCAGATGGAACTCATTAGGTCTGCATCTAGTAGACTAGGTAGAAGTAGAAGCAACACCTAGTAAAGATGCCTCAGAGCTAAATCCATATGCACGACCCCTCTTATTCTTTCCGCCAATGGCTATCAAGAAAATGGTAGAGTCATCAACTGAAGATCCTTCAATCTGAAACGTTTCTTTTAATGTTTCATATGCAGCCTAAACAATTTTTTTCCACAAACAAAATAAAACGTTAATTCAACAATTTTAACTTATTGTAGTAACTATAAAAATTCATTCAAGAACTGTGATGGTTCTTACGTACATATGCATCAGCTGCTTTTTGATGTATCCACTT
>JASKGM010077158.1:0-15184 GCA_034509205.1 Ceratonia siliqua
GGGCCAATCCCAACAGGTACTCAAATTCAGTCATTTGAAGCAGATTCCTTCAAAGGCAATGAAGGTTTATGTGGACCCCCATTGACCCAGAATTGCAGTAATGATGGAGTTCAAGGTTTGTCACCACCAGCATCTGAAACACCAAATTCTGGGAATTCAATTGATTGGAATTTCTTAAGTACTGAATTGGGATTCACTTTTGGCCTTGGAATTGTTATCTTGCCCCTTATTTTGGAAGCAATGGAGGGTATGGTACTTTAAAAATGTCGATGACATGCTTTGCTACATTATCCCTCAGCTTGATTTTGTATATGAACGTCGTGGAGGGAAAACGTACAGAACTCTAAGGTGGAAGCCTTACTGATTTCACTGAAAGTTAAGAAGAAAAGCATGTAATTTGTACTTTTTTTTTCTTCTGATATGTGCCAAAATAAGGACTTTGTCCTTAAATTATGCTAGTTTCAAAGAGTTTAACAAGTTTTTATCCTAGTTTCAGTTAAGTGTTGAGTTGTAGAAAGGTACATACATGCATTTTTGGTAATAATAATTTTTTTCTGAAAAAAATTGAAAAATGTAAACATTTGAAATTTTTTTAAAAAAAGCCTGAATTTTTAGCATCTGCAAAACTATTCCTTTCGTAGGAAAAATACTTTGCTTAAAATGTGCAAGTCTCCTTAGAAGTCAAATATATGAGACTAATTACTGTTTGTCTTGTTATTAGACTAACTCATGGTTTAAATATTATATATTTTTATCGTTTTTTCATTTTTCAAAATACAAAAATCCAAATAACTGGGATTACATCTTTTACGAATGAATTGTCTTGATATGCAGTAAAATTATAAAACAATTTGATTGAGAAAAATATACAAATAAATTTTCACTGTGGCTATGGCTGTTGTTATGGAAGAGGAAGAGAAAAATAGAGATTCTATGAAGTGAGACAAGATTTGAGAAAAGAAATAGAAGAAATTAGTGTATTGAAATGTACGTAATTTACTTTTTTTAATATTTTATTTTAAGATTAAAAATTAATAAGTTTTTAAATTTTAAGTATATCTTTCACTAACTTTATAACTATTTATTAATAATATTTTAAACAAAAATAAATAATATTCATTCACCATCACATTCATTATCCCACAATCTTTTAAAATTTGAAAATATATTCATTCTCCTCCACACTTTTTATGGGATGAATTTAGTAGACAAAAATATCAAATAACTTTAAAATATATATAATAATATAGATAAATGTAGGAATAATGGAAGACCCATATTTAAACTTTAAATTTTAAACTCAAAACTATATATATTTTAGAGTAAATTACTCTCATTACCTCTGATAGATCCCTTAATTACATGGTACTCCCATCTATTATGAAAATATACGCATACCTCCCTTGAAAGTTAAAACAATACTAGAACTTAATCTAATTATGAATTTAATTTTTTTTAAAACATTTATTCTAAAATACCCCTTGAAGATATTTAAATATGCCTTTTATTAATTATAAAAAGCTTTTGAAAATCATTTAATATGTTTGAACCTTTAAATTTGCTTTTTATTGATTATAAAAAGCTTTTGAAAATTATTTAATGTGTTTCTTTCTTAATTTACATCAATATTACTAAGAGGAAATGAACAAATGAATGATATGAGTTTCACAAGTTTTTGTTTTTGCTTTTTATAAAGGATATTTTAAACATATAAATGATTTAACTAAGGTTAAATTTAAACTTGGTTTTAGTTGTAATATTTTTTAACTTTTAAGGGAGGTCCATGTATATTTTCATAATAGAGGGGAGGATCATATAATTAAGGCATCTCTTAGGAGAAAGGAAAATAATTTACTCTGTATTTTAAATTCATTGTAGTGATAAATTTGCAAACCCAAGTGCATATTATCGTCTAACAAGTAATAAAGTGATAAGTAGAGTATCGTTCTCACAAATATTTGATACTAAACTGTTGAGTATTAAAATTATTCTTCCCAACCTTAATCAAACTACTCACTTGCAATTGATTAAAATATGGAAAAACAGACTAATAGTGAATTTAAAGTAATCAACTAAGAGATGAATTTCACTATGTTTGACAAGCCTAAGACTACAATCTTCCCCCATACTTCATAAGAATCATTTCCTTCCTTACTCACTCAATTAATTATGTTGATGTCAACTAGGGTCTTAAAATATCCAAATATCTTTTCCAAGAGTCAATGGAAATATTCCTAGTTAGAACTACCCTATATTTTTAATCTAAGAATTCATTAAGTTCAATCCATTTTTATAATTGCATGTGTTGTGTCAATATATTCCTATCTTGCACAAACTCAAGGCTTCCACTCAATGATCACACATCCCTCTACCCAAGTCCAAACCCCAAAATCCTTTTCCCAAAGTCCTTAAGGTTCCTAAATTCGATCCAATTAATGACCAGTCAATTAGAAGCATTATGCACACATATAGAACATAATCAAATGATGATCAATTGAGATTTATGACAAATAGAATCAAGTCAAACTACATGTGGGTTCCAATTGTAATCCTAGATGAAAACTCTACTCCATTAAAGGAGTTATAAAAACAAGAGTCAAAGTTACAACCAACATCATAAATTCCAAAGATGAAACGTTAAAAGAATTAGAGATAAAACAATGATAGCCCAAAAATAGTGATCTCCTAGCTTCTTGTCTCTAAGAACTCCCACGTAGCTGTATCACTTTGTCTCCAAACTTATGTGCTTCTTTTCCAAGTGAAAAGTCCCTGACTCTAATGTTTCTGCTAATTTTTATGATAGTTGATGCATGGGCACTGTAGCTTCTCACCATGGGAGCTGCAGCGTCAAGGGTGATACTTCTTTTACATAATTAGTGCTGGCTCTACTTCTCTTGAGTGAACTACTAGAGTTGCAGCAAGCTTGGACACCGTGGCACTAGTTTCTCTGGATTTTTGGTTTGGTCATCTTCACTTGGCACTGTGGCTTACTGTGGCTGGGGCTGTTGTACAAGGTCCCATGTTTTTGTCCTGGAGGAGCTCTAAACACCATCTGCACTGCTGCTACCTTGTCCTACATGAAAACCCTAAAAAAACTAGTCATTTGCTCACAAAAATCCATCAAAGCAGTGATAAATTATTCAATAGGAGGTTTTAGTACTTGAACAATTTCACAATTATCAAATAGCCCCAAACTTGACCTTTTGCTCGTCCTTGAGCAAAACAAAATCTAACAAAACATACTAATGAAAACTAACAATACTTTTGCTAAGTTTCTTAAATTTCTATTTCACAAACTTCCATGATAGCTAAGCTTTAAAGAATGGAGAAGACATCTAAAAAATTTTTAGAGTTTAAAACCTACAGCATCTTTTATAATTCATCGAATCAAGTGTGTGTATGCATACCTTACACTTTGCAACTTGGATTGGTATATACAAACAAGTGAACAATCAAACTCATGCCTCTTATTCTCTCTCTCTCTCTCTCTCTCTATTTTTTGTTTTTATTTTTCAATGGTAGCTAGTTCTAGGATGTGAATCACCTTTGACACGAAAACATCTTAATTTTGGTACTGATTCCCAATTATTCAATCATTCACATACAACCAGTATGCTTTGCAAGCTTATAATCCAAGTACCATTTGACATGAATGATCTCAATTTTTGGTGTGAACACCCAGTTATTAAGTAACAATGGAATATCAAAGCATTGCCCTACATTTATTTTCATCTTTTTTTTTTTTTCCGAATCATCCTTGCTTTTATGAGATTTAAGGTAAAAAGCAAAACATTTTCACTCAATTCACATATAACTCTCTTAAGCTAACAATGTATATGGCTAAGTGCTATAAGAATGTGAAAAAATGATCATGAAATGATGATTAAACCAAAGAACTAAGACAATTTCCCAATGCTTCCCAACCCTAAGAAAACTAAACTCCATGAAAGTAGTTATTTTAAATATAAAGAAACTAACAAAGAGTATAGAAGTCTTAATCATCTAAAAATCCTAAAAGTCCCTCAAACCTAAACTAAACATTGTCCTTAGTGTTTATGCTAGTCAAAGCATGAATGGATTTCGCATGACTATTTATTGAAAACAAAAATAACTAAAGCAAAGATAAAGTATAGAAACATTGTCTTCCTCTATATCTAAAACAATAAAATCAGCTAGAAAGATAAATTTATTCACTTTAAACATAATATCTTCCAAAAGTCCTTTAAGATAGGTGAGGGATCTTCAGCCAGCTACAAAATGACATTTGTGGGCTTTACTTATGCCAATCCCAATTTTCGATAAATAGATAGTAGCATCAGGTTGATGCTAGCACCTAAGTCGCACAATGCTCTTCTAAATAACTGGTTACTATTATGCATGGGATGGTGAAACTGCCTAGATCCTTTAGCTTAAGTGGTAACCTTTTTTGCAGAATGGCATTGCATTCTTCTGTAAGAGCCAATGATTTAAATTCCCCTAATTTCTTCTTCTTGGATAATATTTCCTACATAAATTTCCATAACTTGGCATATATTCCAAGCATCAGCATAAGAGATATTGATTTGTAGTTTCTTAAAAACCTTTAAAAATTTGGAAAACGTTCTTTTCTACCTCATCCTTATATTTCTCTATAGACATAGTGTTGATCTTCTGTTAATCTTGAATTTCATTTTTTGATTCAACTGCCTCAGCTTCCTTAAAGGATTTAGGCTTTTTCATAGTCTCCTTCTACTCTTTCCCACTTCTTAACGTTACTGCCTTACACTGCTCAGTAAATTCCATTTTAAGATTAGCTTCAATGTTACTCGACAAGGCACCTAGAGACTGATTATTAAGGTTTCTAGCCAATTGACCCAATTGTATTTCAAGATTTTTGATAGTGTCTGCTTGGCTTTGAAGTTGCATCTTAGTTTCAGTCATGAACTGGTTGGTGTTTGTTGCCAGCTAAAGCATTACTTTTTCAAGTATTAATATCTTTTTTTCTTGTGCTGGAACCTATGGAGGAAATCCCAGTGGATACACATGCTTTAAGGGAGTTGAAGCCCCTTGGTTGTTACCTCAAGAGAAATTTGGATGCTCTTTCTAACCCGGATTATAGTAATTCAAATGCGAGCTGTTTTGATGCTTATTGAAGTTTTGACATACTTCAAAGATTCTGAACCTAGAGAACATTGAGTAGTAGAGTGATTCTGAACCTATAGCTCACATGTGACAAACTAACTCTGAATAGTCTATACACTGATGTGTACCAAAGGAGGTATCAAATTAATCCTTGCTAATAAATGATTGCTTTTAAGTATAGTAATGAGCAAGGGTTATTCCCACAAAGGATTGAATCTAATTGACAAGCTACGAAATCTAATTAAGCAAATTATCCAATAAATAGAAACAGGGGGGTTGTGAATGATTAAACTAAGTAAATGGAAATTAAAGGAAAATTTTGAATTGTAAAACACAAAGTAAAATACCACTGAAGAAAATAATGATAAAAATGGTTAAAGGTTTATTCTCCACCACTAGACATTGACAATGATCATGATATCAATATTATTCCCAATTTACTGTTGAAACTACCAATCGTAGACAGCAACAAGCTCTTCTACACTAATCTGTCCTTAGTTTATCGTTAAATAGAAATTGTGCTTTCTATTTAATATTTAACCATTAAACAACCTGGAAATTATGCTCTCTAGATTTAATTCAACGAAAATTCATTGAAAGCATTAAGATGAGAAAGATTGATTGGCCTAAGCAATAAACACACAAGCTCGGATTATTTAACTTAGGCTATGTTCCACATCACAATCAATGAAAACTTGACTATAACGATTGACTACAAATTGCTACTCATGAATAGGAGATTAAGACAATTATGGATCAGACTTCGTATTCTAACATGAGACAACTATCAAGGTTTATTCAGTTGGCTAGCCAAGCAAATCAAGGTAATAGTCATAGAAAAAGATTATAAAGGAACATAAACAATCTCAATATAGAACTGGGGAATAATAATGATTGATCAATCACAAAGTCATGTCTAGGGCTTTGAATCCACCCATAACCAAGGGAAAATCCAGTCTAGCATATTCAAATATAACATGGAAATAAAAACTAACAACTTTGGGAATTCAAAAGAAAGAAGGAAAGAAGGGATGATGAATAGTAAGCTTCTTCAAGAATCTCTACGCAAATAATCCTCTCCAAATCTAGCATTTAACTCTCCTTTTTGCCTTAGCTCTTTTGTCTCCAAAAGTTATCTCTAAAGTCCTTCACCAAGTCCCTTAAATCTGATTCAAAAGATGGTTTTTATAGAAGTACGTGCATAGGTGCCACAGCCTCAATCTTTAGAGGCTACAGCGTCTAGCCCTAAGAAACCAAATTAGGGGACAATTGAATGGGCGCTGTTGTGCCTACCTATGGAGATGGGCCCTGCAACACCCAATCCTTGGGTTTATGGCCTGTTGCATGCTTTTATCGCTTGAATTTATAGCTAACCTAAGGCTTGTCCAAATTCATGTTCCTCATATCTAATTAATTTCCATATTCCAAAACATCTGTAAAATGTAAAACATTAATAAAAACTCAATAAATTCAAGGAACTAATCAAATAAGTATAAGGAAAACTAATAGAAACATATACGATATTAAGCACTTATCAAATTTCCTTACACTTAACCTTTGTCCGTCCTTGAGCAAAATAAAAACAACATACTAAACATGAACTAATGAAGACTAAAAACACTTTTGCTAAGTTCCTGGTGTCTTCCCAAATGAGAAACTTCAAACCTCGGCAACAAAGCCAAAATTTGATGCGTTCCCAAATGAGAACACACAAATAAATCCTTATAGTATAGCGGTGAGTATTTTGATAGGGTGAGCAAGGGCCGTTGTCCCATAGAGGATTGAATTTAGTTGATAGGTTGCTAATAAAATAAAAGAATCAATGACTGAAACATAAAAAAAAAGGGGGAGGTTTTGAAAACAAGAAAACTAAAGATAAAAGAAGAAATAAAATAAGCAACTAAAAATGAGAATAAGGTGAAAAACTTGGCTGAGGGTTCACTTTTACCATTAGATAATGGCAAGTGATCATAGACAACCACTCATTATAAACATAAACTTGACAATATTCCCAACTTCCTATCCTAACAATTAACCATTGATAATAACAAGCTCTGCTACCTCAATCTTTCCTTAGTTTATTGATACATAGAAGAACACTCTCTACTTACTCCTTATTCACTAAAAAACTTAGAAAACACTTCCTAGATTTAATCCAATGAAAGCATTAAGATGAGAAAGATAGGTTAATCTAGGCAACAATCTCAAACACTTGGATCCTTTAACCTATGTTATGTTCCACATCATAGGCCATCCCCAATCACTAGAAAACACTACTTGCAAATAAGAGAATCAAACAATTATGTATTCAAATCCCCTATTCTAGCCTTAGATTATTACTTAGCTTATTTAGTAGGCCTCCTAAACAAAACTAAGCAATAACCATAAATAAATCAAGTAGAAGAACATAAACAATCATTCAAGAGGAGTTGGAAGACATCATTAAAGAATATTATCACAGAGTTGTGTCCAAAGCATTGAGTTCACCCTTAACCAAGGGATTTTAGCCAACTATCATCAGAAAATCATCCAATATACAATCCAAATCCATTATAAACATAAGAAAATACAAGGAAGAAGGGAAAAGAGAAAGATAAAACTCTTTGAAGATCTCCACGCGGATCAATCTTTGCCGAATCTACCCCTTGAAGCTATCCCTCGCTTCTCCTCTCCTCTTCTATGGTTTCTCTCTGATTTTACTTAAGCCAAACTTTTTTAAATGAGACGAAAGAAGCCTTTTTAAAGTAAAAGACATGCGTGGGTGTTGTAACACCTAGTCCTGATTTTCAATTTGGGAATTTTAGCTTAGGGCACCACGGCCATGGCATGTTGGCGCCGTGGTACCCACCTTGATGGTGGTCTGAGCTGCAATGCTAGGTAGCCAATGCCATGGCTATGATGCCTGGTAGTGGGATTTTTGAATTTTGGGTGCTGTAGCGCTGTATCGGAGCACTGGGACACTGAACTCTCGTGTTGTTTCTTCACTTTTAGGTCTTAGCTTGCCTCTAGATTGCTCTAAAACATCAAAATAAACAAATTAAACAATAAGGGACTCAATACATTCTTGTTAGCTCTTCACACTTGCATTTCACAAACTCCATGAAGCCGATTATCAAAGAACCAAGAAAACATCTCAAAATCTTTCAAAGAGTTCAAGGAATAAATCACCATTCATAAATCATCCAATCAAGTGTGTGTGAGCACTCTATACTTTTTATTATAAATAATCACATTTATGCCTCTTATTCTATTTTTGTTCTTTTTCTTTTATTTTGGTAGCTTGTAATAGGATGTGGGTCACCTTTTGATATGAGGATTTCATACTTTTGTTACAAAACCCCAGTTACTCAATAAACCATAATCACTAGCATACTTTGCTTACTCATAATCTAGGTGCTGTTTGACGTGAATGCTCTCCACTTTTGGTGTGAATACCCAGTTACTAAGCATATTGGAACATCGAAGCATAGCCTTACCTTTATTTTTTTTTTCTTTTCAATTTTATAACTTGAGGCAAAAAATTTTCTCATTCATTTGCATACAACTTTCCTAATCACAAAGCATAAGGTTTAAGTGCACTAAATTTTTGACAAGATGGTCATGAATCACAAGGTACTCAAAGAACTAATTGAAATTTTTTTCAATATTTGCTCAATTCCATGAAAACATAACTGTCATGCAAGTAGTTACTTTCAAGTGTCAAGAGTCAACAATAAGTAAACTAGTCTAGGTTATTGGAAGCAATAAAACCTAAACCACTCCCCCACACTTAATTCTTACATTGTCCTCAATGTAAGTCTACAACTTAGATATAAGAACAAAAGGCAAGAGATAATCATGAACATGTAATTAAGAAAGCAATAAAACATAAAGCAAAGGAAAGTCAAAAGGCTCTCATCTGATTGGGTGCAGCTTGCTCTCCTTCTTTTGGGTTGCCTCCTGGAAGCGCTTGATTTATTGTCTTTAGCCTGACAAAGAAATTTTTCAGCATCAGGGTATACAGATATTAGCACGATACCATACTACTTCATGGATATCGAAACACCTTTGCAATATTGGAATGATAACTTTCCCCACACTTGCTTTTTCATAACCCTTTACCTTTCACTTAGAAGTGCCCGATTCCTTCAAGAATGTTCCAAATCTCGGTACTTGTGTGATAACATGAAAAAGAGGTAAATGGACCTCTACTTTAGGAAAGGTTGGTAAGACTAACTTCTCTTGTTCCTCGTCCTAGGGTGTGGTAAAGCATTTAAGGGAGAGAATGAGGGTAACATAAGAAGGAGTCAAAAGTTGTGGGCTTTCTTTGGTGGGTGAGAGGGGCGAGTTGTCTCCTTCTTGTAAGGCATTTCCTCTAAATATGTCCAATGGTGGTGCAGTAGTTACATTTCATGACCCTGGGTATTTCTCAAAGTTACATCATCATCATTTTCCTCTAGGTATTCCTCAGCTTGATAGTGCATTTTATTGAACCCTTGTGCTTCTAAGCGACACACAGCTATAGTTAATTGTTCCATTCACTCTTTTAACCTTTGGATGCTTGCCCTTGCCTCTTGGTAGAATTTCATTGAATTTTGTTGGAATTGAATTGTGTTCAATGCAAGGGTCTTAACAAGATCTTCAAGTTATTCTTCAAAGTATTGAGGAGTTGATGGTTGGTTGATTAGGTATGGTTGTTACACATTTCCCCTATAACTGGTGAAGTTAGAGTGGTAAGTGGTGGGGTAGGGGTCATATTCCAATGGTGGGCCTACAAAACCAATAGCATTATGCTCTATGTTGTTCGGTTGAAGTATGGGGGATATACCACCTAGTTTATAGCATATCCCGTATTGAGATGTTGGGGTGTCAACTGTTTGAAAATAAGGGTGGGTTGGGAATTGCTGACTATGAATGTAGTCTTGATACCATTGAGATTACCAACCCATCTCTTCTCTAAACATTAAAACCTAAAAATTAAAATCAAAGAATAAAAGAAAAAAACAATGACAAAGCAACTAATCAACTAAAGGATCAATCCCCGGTAACACGGCGCCAAAATTTGGTGTGTTCCTAAATGAGAAACTTCAACCTCAGCAACAAAGCCAAAATTTGATGCATTCCCAAATGAGAATACACAAATAAATCCTTGTAGTATAGTGGTGAGCATTTTGATAGGGTGAGCAAAGGTTGTTGTCCCACAGAGGATTAGGTTTAGTTGATAGATTGCTAATAAGATTAAAGAACCAATGGCTGAAATATAAAAAAAAGGTAGGTTTTGAAAACAAGAAAACAAAAGATAAAATAAGAAATAAAATAAACAACCAAAAACAAACAAAATAACTAAAAAAGAGAATAAAGTGAGAGAATTGGTTGAAGGTTCGCTCTTTACCATTGGATAATGGCAAGAGATTGTAGACAACCACTCATTATAATCATAAACTTGACAATATTCCCAACTTCCTATCCTAACTAATAACCATAGATAAGAACAAGCTCTGCTACCCCAATCTTTCCTTAGTTTGTCGGTAAATAAAAGAACGCTCCTTACTTACTCCTTATTCATTGAACAACCTAGAAAATGCTTCCTAGCTTTAATCCAATGAAAGCATTAAGATGAGAAAGATAGGCTAATCTAGGAAACAATATTAAATACTTAGATCATTTAACTCATGTTATGCTACACATCATAGTTCTCAAAGACTTGGCCATCCCTAGTCACTACAAAGCGTTACTTGCAAACAAGAGAATCAAACGATTATGTATTCGAATCCCCTATTATAGCCTTAAATTACTACTTACCTCATTTAGTATGTCTTCCAAACAAAACCAAGCAATAATCATGAATAAATCAAGTAGAAAAACATAAACAATCATACAAGAAGAGTTGAAAGACATCATCAAAGAATATAATCATAAAGTTGTGTCCAAAACATTGAGTTCACCCTTAACCAAGGGATTTAGCCAATTATCGTCAGAAAATCGTCCAATATACAATCCAAATCCATTATGAACACAAGAAAATACAAGGAAGAAGAGAAAAAATAAAGATAAAACTCTTTGAAGTTCTTCACATAAATCAATATTCACCTAATTCACCACTTGAAGCTTTCCTCCACTTCTTCTCTTCTCTTCTATGGTTTCTCTCTGATTTTCCTCAAGCTAAACTTTTTTAAATGAGATGGGAGAAGTCTTTTTAAAGTGAAAGATGCGTGCAAGTGCTGCGACTCTAGCATTTGGGCACTGCAGCACCCAGCCCTAATTTTCAATTTGGGAATTTTTAGCCTAAGGCACCATAGGCACCATAGCCATATCATGTTGGCGCCATGGTGCCCACCTTGATGGTGGCCTAAGCTACGGCACTAGGTGGCTAGTGCCAAGGCCATGATGTCTAGAAGTGGGATTTTTTACTTTTAGGCACTACATTGTTGTATTGGAAAGCTGAACTCTTGGGTCTAGGAGCATTTTTCTTCACTTTTGGGTCTTGGCTTGCCTCTATATGGCTCCAAACCTTGTCTAACTTACATCACTTCACTCATAATTGACTTTCCACCTCAAAAACACTAACAAAACATAAAACTAGGCTAAGAACAAAAGAAACTCAAGAACAAAGCACATAAATGCAAGAAAATTCATTATGAAAACATGACAAATTATGCACCTATCATTTTCTTACATTTGCATTTTAGAAACTTCCATGAAAGTTAATTATCAAAGAATGGAGAAGTCATCTCAAAGATTTTCAAGGTGGTTAAGGGCTAAAGCATCATTCTTAATTCATCTAATCAAGTGTGTGTTCATACCTTACACTATGCAACTTAGATTGGTAAATACAAACTTGAAAATAATCAAATTCATGCCTCTTATTTTCTTTTTGTTATTTTTTTGGTTTTGTTATTTTTTTCTTTCTTTTTCAATGTTAGCTGGTTCTAGGGTGTGAATTACCTTTAGACATGAAAACTCTATACTTTTTGTGTAAATTACTCAATAATTCACATTCAAATAGTATGCTTTGCATGCTCATAATATAAATACCATTTAATGTGAATGCTCTCAACTTTTGGTGTGAACACCTAGTTACTAAGTATCTTAGAACATCGAAGCATTGCCCTACCTTTATTTTCTTTTTCCAATCATCATTGTGACTAGGTTTTATTTTCATTACTCAACAACTTTTATAAGACTTAAGGCAAAAGAAAAATTTCACTCCATTCACATATAACTTTCTAAGCTAACAAAGTATAAGGTTAAATGCTCTAGAAATTTTGAAAAGATGATCATGAAACAATAATTTAACCAAAGAATTAAAGGAAATTTTTTTCGCACTGCTTCCTAATTCTAAGAAAACAATACTCCATTCAAGTAGTTACTTTAAATGTAGAGAAACTAACAAAAAGTGTAAAAGCCCTAATCATCATTGCGATTTAATCCTTACATTGTCCTCAATGTAAGACTATTATCCCAAATGAAATAACTAGGTGCATGAGACAAGAATAAAAACAAAGCTCAAGACAACAAGAAAAAAGAAAGCAATAAATATAGAATGAAGGAGAGTAGGAAAAATCAAATCTAATTATGGCATGCTCTCCATCTTGAGTTGCCTCTTGATGTGAACCCAAATGGGTGTCAAATTAATCCTTGTAGGCATAGTGGTGAGTAAACTTTTGAGCAAGGGTCATTCTCACAGAGGATTAGGACTAATTGATAAGCCGTGAAATCTAGCCACTATAATATAATGACCGAATAAATAAAAGTGGGTTTGAACGATTAACTAAGTAAATGAAAATCTAAATAAAACCAAGAATTACAAAGAACAAAGTAAAATGACACCAAATGTAATAATGAGAAAATTGGTTACAGGCTCATTTTTCACCACTAGACATTGACAATGATCATGATCCCTAATATTATTCCCAACTCTCTATTCAAACTACCAACTGTAGATAGCAACAAGCTTTGCTACCCCAATCTTTCCTTAATTTATTGTTAAATAAAGACTGTGGGTTTGAACGATTAACTAAGTAAATGAAAATCTAAATAAAACCAAGAATTACAAAGAACAAAGTAAAATGACACCAAATGTAATAATGAGAAAATTGGTTACAGGCTCATTTTTCACCACTAGACATTGACAATGATCATGATCCCTAATATTATTCCCAACTCTCTATTCAAACTACCAACTGTAGATAGCAACAAGCTTTGCTACCCCAATCTTTCCTTAATTTATTGTTAAATAAAGACTGTGCTCTCTATTCACTCTATAACCAATAAACAACCCAGAAATGGTACTCTTTAGATTTAATTTAACAGAACCATTAAGATGAGAGGGATAGATTAATCTAAGCAATAATTTCACAAGCTCAGATTATTTAACTAAGGCTATGTTCCACTACATTATTAAAGAAAACTTGACTGAAATGATTAATGATGAATTGCTACTCATGAATAGGAAAATAAGACAACTATGGATCTAATTCCCTATTCTAGCATTAGATGATTAACAAGGTTCATTTAGTTAGCCACCTCAAATAAATCAAGATAACAATTATAAACAATTCTTGTGGGAGAATCATAAACAATTTTGCAAGGAAGCATGGGAAATAATATTGATAAATCAATCAGATAATCAAGTCTAGGGCTTTGAATTCACTCTTAACCAAAAGGAATTTAGCCAAACATATTATGAAAATCCATAGATATCAATATAAATGACATTAAGAATCCAAGGGAAAAGAAAGGAAATAAAGAAAGAAGAATGCAAATAATCTTCTATAAATTCAGCACTTGAAGCTCTTCTTCTCCTTTCTTCTCTTGTTTTTTTTTTCATTTTCTGGTGTACAAGATTGCTCTATATAATGTAAAAATGTAATTTTTAAAGAGAAGACACGTGTGAGCACTGTAGCCCTCCTCCTTCAGCACTACAGTACCTAGGCTTAAAAATCAATTTGAGGAAGGGAACTGAGTGGACACTGCGGCGTCCCTATAGTTAGGCATCTTTGAAAATCTGGGGTGCTGCGGTGTCCTATATTATGCACCATAATGCCCTGCTTTAGGGTCCACGGTGCTACATCCTTCATTTTGGGTGCTATAACGCCCTAGCTTCTGACTTGGTACCGAAATTTCATATTTTTGGAACTAAGGCACCTAAACCTCAGGTTTTGGTGTTGATCTGCTATATTGTGCTCTTTAACTTATGCTTAAGTTACTAAAAACTTGTACAAGCTAAACTTCATCTCTAATTGATTTCTAGCTTCAAAAATACTTGCAAAATGTAAAACAAAATTAAGAACTAAAGAAATTCAAAGACTAAGCAATTAAATGTAAGAGAATCCAATAGAAAACTATAATAAACTATTGATGAGTGTGCGAAAGTGCATTCTACAAGCCTTATTGTTGAGCTAAATGTGCTATAAAAGAAGGAAAATCATTAAACTTAATATGTTTTCTTATACTTGGCTTTCATTCTTTATTATCAACTCTTAAGCAAGCTTATGCTTCAATTTCAGGGTCCTAAGTTAAGAAATTTAACCCAAGTCAGAAGCCCTAGCGCTGCGGCCTTGAAATCCAGTGCCGCAGCGCTCAAAATATGAAATTTCCCTAAGCCAGAGGACTTGGTACCGCGGCTTCAGAAATCTAGTGCCGCGGCTTCCACAAGTCAGTGAAGCTGGACCCGTAGCTCAAGATCTTGGCGTTGCGGCCCCCGAACAGTAACCAGCAAAGTGAGTTCCAGGGCTCAGCACTGCAGCGCTTGAAAGCCAGCGCTGCAGCGCTCATACGCGACCTGTCATTAAAAACCCGCGATTTTACATCAGAAAAGAGATTTTTATGTAGGGAAAAAGGGTGCTCTTGGTCTAGAGATTGAGGAGGACGAAGAGGAGGTTCATTCCAAGTTGAAAGGCTTGAAGATTTCTTCTCTTAATCCTTGAAGATGAAGATGGCCATCCATGGAGTGTTGGTTTTGTCAACAAACATGATTAGCTAGTTTTTAGGTAAAGCTAGGGTAAAAATTGATTGGTGAAAACCCTTGGGTATTGTTTCAATTCATCTTTTGAGTGTTATTGTTCATGAATCTTGTGTTGAA
>JASKGM010077169.1:0-15183 GCA_034509205.1 Ceratonia siliqua
AATCTTATATTGTAGAAAAAAAAAGTATCTATGAATATATTGTATTTAGACTATTTTTATCATTTTTTTTTAAAAAATTTGTTTGGCCCATTGGACCAATTTGGGCCGGCCCGTTCGGGCCGCGGGCCACATCGGGCTGGGCCAAAAAAGCCCGATTTTTTTCGAGCTGGTATTTTGCTAGCCCAGCCCTATTATTTTTCGGGTTAGATCGGACCAGCCCATCGGGTTGGGCCCATTTTGCCACCTCTAGTCAAGATTCTTTAAAAAAAGATTTTAAAAAAATGTGTAGAATCTGTCCGTTTAGGATTTAACTTGTCAACGTAACAGGATCAGATTCTAACAATTTACTGAAACCAAATAAAAATTGATGAGGTTGGTCAAAGGTTATATGACAATAAAGCAGAATGGCAAGGGCAGTTCTGACTTCCAAGTTGGTGGAATATATTAAACTGAAGCCTTCAATTTTGCTTATACAATTGGGACAATCTTCGCTTCCTTCCATCTCAGCGTATCTGCTAATTAGTTCTGACCACTCCCTCCCCTCCTCTCCATCTATTGGCAAAAAGGTCAAATAACCAAACTCACCTTTCCATTGCCTCTCCTTCTCCCTCTCCCTCTCCATCTCCCTCTCCCTCTCCCTCTCCCTACAAGTTACAACTACCATTTCCATTTATTGTGGATCGGTTCTTCTCCCTCATTGAACCCTCTTTCATCTTCTTTATTTGTTACTGCTTCTGTTTCGTTTTCATGAACTCTATATCGTGTTTCTTCGTCGGCTCAACATCATTGAAAATTTGAAATCTTTCCTACGTTTCACTTTGAGTTTTAGTTACAGCTTTTTGGGTCACTGCTTAAAGATCTAATTGTCAAGCCTTTTGGAAGAATGGGAAGCAAATGGAGAAAAGTGAAGCTTGCACTTGGATTGAATATGTGTGTTTATGTTCCTAAAGCTATAGATGATTCCTCGTCGTCCCTCAACTCCGCCGCTAGATTTTCCGATGCTTGTTCACCCACTAGTGTTTCACCTGCTGGTGATAGCTCCAGTTATCGCCCAACCACCCCGACTCCGTCGTCCTCTGGTCTCCGACTGTCCAAATACGGAACCAAATCCCATAAGGTTAGCATTTCCGATCACACGTTTGCATATTGAAAAAACAAATTTCTGATTTTGTCCTTTATTGCCTTTTTGATTCGGCTTCCACTGAATCTCCTTGGCAGATTTTGTTATGATTGAACCTCTGGACTATTTGGGGCGAGGTTCATTCATTGATTTTTTTATTTATTTCGAGATGGTATTTGGTACCATTAGAATTCTATAGAGCTTCTAGCTAAATAACACACTTAATTAATACTACTGTACATTATTAGAAAAAAACATCAATATAAGGTTGATCACTGGTTTATTGTTGCTTTTGCTTTGGCTTTTCAATTGGTGTATCGTAGTGGGTTTATCAGAATGTGACGTGTCTGACTATTGCGAAACGATTATTCTTCGTCGTGTTCTTTTCAACTCAACCACGGCCTCAGGGACCCAGGGTGGGGACTGGGGAGGGGGTGGAGTAGTGGCCATAAGGACCAGTTACTTGGCTTATTAGAAGAGGGTTACGTTACATTTGAGACCATTCTTCTCCTTTGGCTTTAGTCCATTACTGGACTGTTTCCGTGAACGCCCTCTTTCTCTCTCCTTTCCATGCTATCCCCACAAGGACTCCTCAACCGTTTGATTGTGAAATTCGCAGCTTCAAACAAAGATAAAGTTGAAATTTTCCCGCATAAAAAAATATAAAAGAAAAGAAATCCTAGAGCAATGAATCATCTTTGATCTCCCCTTCTTTTCATGACATATTTTTTATGTCTCGAAAGCTTCAATATTGGAGTTGCAAGTTGTCCTAGTACTTTTATCATGAAAGTCGTTTGCTGATTGTTGTTAAATTTCCCGTGATGTCCTAACAGTGTTTGACCACCTAACGTTGACCTTTTGCCTTCTAATTTTTATTAAGTGTAGATTTGCCTGGGAATCCTCGGGTTTTGGTTATCACTTATCAGGCATCTAAATAGGCATCTGTGGAAAAGATGGGCTGCATTATATTTCATCTTTTTATGCGCTGGTCTTATTAGTGGACCTGCATCGCGACAGATGGGAGCAGTGTTAGACACTATATTGTAGTAGTGGGCAGTGGCCTTTGCAAAATTTTCGTTTATCTATGAATACTTTCTTGAAGCACTGCTCAGATTCTCGTATTTAAAGAAAATAAGTTTAGATAAATCAATCGATATCTCCGTTCATGAAGGAATGTGGAAACTTTTTCCATAACTGAATTTTTGTTTTATTATTATGATCATTATTAAAAAGCTCCAATCCATATATAATATGTGTTTTTAATCTTTATCGGAAGGTAATGTTGACTATGTCTCGGCTAAAGTAGTGATATTGTAAGCAGCTCATATTGTCTTAAAACTTTGAAGTTAATGTTTTGAGAAGTCTTCTATTTATTAACATGGTCTGGAATTCATTATCTCACAAACATATCATTGTTGCTATTAGTCTTTTGGTAGTTAATTTGGCATTGAAGTTTAAATACAAGTACATATGTCAAATGAGTTTAATGTGAGGGAATGAAATGTGTAGTCTTGTTTGATGTCTACAAGGAATTTGCTGATTAAATTGTATCATTGTGCTAATCTATGGTCTTCTTTTCCTGACATTTTTGTCCACATTATCTACAGGTGACATGTGCAATATGCCTGACCACAATGAAACCAGGGCAGGGCCATGCCATTTTTACAGCAGAATGTTCTCACTCTTTCCATTTCCACTGCATCACATCTAATGTAAACCACGGGAACCAGATTTGTCCTGTCTGCAGAGCAAAATGGAAAGAAGTTCCTTTTCAGAGTCCTGCTTCTAATGTCTCCCAAGGAATGTCTCGAACCAACCAAGTAATTTTCCCTGATGACTGGACGACTGTCTTACGGCAGCTTCCTTCCCCACAAGCGGATACAGGTCGGCAGAGTTCATCACTTTATCATGTTCCTGAACCAGCTATCTTTAATGATGATGAAGCCTTGGATGATCAACGAACTTCAATTACCCACAATAAAGATTGGGCTGATCACAATTCATTAGATGCAATGGAAATGAGGACTTATCCTGAAATTTCAGCTGTTCCAAAATCAACCTCTCATGATAATTTTGCTGTATTAATCCATCTCAAAGCTCCTCATTCAGGGAGAAAACAAAATAGTGACAGACATAATAATAAAACATCACCTTCAGCTCAAAATTCTCGTGCTCCCATCGACCTTGTCACAGTTCTTGATGTAAGTGGAAGCATGGCAGGCACTAAGCTTGCATTGCTAAAACGAGCTATGGGTTTTGTCATACAGAATCTGGGTCCATCAGACCGACTTTCTGTCATTGCCTTCTCCTCAACAGCCCGCCGTATCTTTCCTCTTCGGCGGATGACTGATACTGGACGGCAGCAGGCATTACAGGCTGTTAATTCTTTGGTTTCAAATGGTGGGACAAACATTGCTGAAGGCTTGAGGAAAGGTGCCAAGGTGTTTGTTGACCGCCGGTGGAAGAACCCCGTTGGAAGTATCATATTACTATCTGATGGACAGGATACATACACGGTTAGTAGCAGGTCCCATGTTGGAACAGATTACCAGTCACTTGTCCCAAACTCAATTATTCGCAATAATGGTGTGGGCGGGCAGATACCAGTGCATGCGTTTGGCTTTGGTACTGACCATGATGCTACTTCAATGCACTCAATCTCTGAGGTGTCTGGGGGTACATTTTCTTTCATTGAAGCTGAGGATGTAATTCAGGATGCATTTGCACAGTGTATTGGGGGACTCTTGAGTGTGGTGGTGCAGGAATTGCAGGTAGAAATTGTGTGTGTTCATCCTCGTCTGCAACTTAGTTCAGTAAAAGCAGGAAGTTACAGAACCAGCATGATGGCCAATGCAAGAATGGCTTCTATAGATGTAGGAGATTTGTATGCTGAAGAAGAAAGGGACTTTTTGGTGACAGTCAATGTTCCAGTTGATGGGTCCAGTGATGAGATGTCATTGGTGATCGTTAGAGGTCTTTATAGAGACCCAATCACAAAAGAAATGGTGGCTTTGGACGAAGTTAGTGAAGTAAAGATCCAGAGACCTGAGGTAGCTAGAGAACTAGTTGTGTCAATAGAAGTAGACAGGCAGCGAAACAGGCTCCGTGCTGCAGAGGCAATGGCCGAGGCTAGAGTTGCAGCTGAACGTGGTGATTTGGCTGCTGCAGTTTCTATCCTGGAGAACTGTCACAAGGCATTGTCTGAAACTGTCTCTGCTCAAGCTGGCGATCGGCTTTGTGTTGCTCTGTCTGCTGAATTAAAGGAGATGCAGGAGAGGATGGCAAACCAACGTGTGTATGAGCAGTCTGGAAGGGCTTATGTCCTGTCAGGATTGAGTTCACATTCATGGCAAAGGGCAACGGCACGAGGTGATTCCACAGACAGCACCAGCCGTGTGCAATCATACCAAACCCAATCCATGGTAGACATGGTAACCCGTTCCCAAACCATGATTCTGGGGACTCCACAACCTCGACGTATCCTCCGGCCTGCTAAATCATTTCCTAACCGGCAGCGAGGACAATAATAATTAATCAAAACTGTGTTTCGAAATTTCTACTCAGCCTACATGCTTCTGTGGGAGATCTTTATGTTTCACCGTCTACTTTTTTTCCCCTTTCCTATTGGCTTCGGTTTCGGCATGGTGGGTATAATGGAAAGCAGGAATTTTTTGGTGGGTAAAGTTTCTAATTTTGCCAGTACAAATCTGTAAATTAATAGGCGGGATAATGGGGATCTGAAGAGAATGGCGAAAACGGACAGTCCGGATTCTACATAGTGTGATTCTGAGTGATGTGCATAAGATTTATTTCTTTTCATTCTAAACGGGCGTCTTTTGAAGGAGGGGTATATAGTATGGCAACTGTGGCCTGTGGGGGTACTGAGGGAATTTCCTCACTTATATACATTATAATATATATATATATATATATATATATATATATATATATATATTCTCCAGATTCTTTTCGTAAGTGGTGCTCTTCTTTTCTACTTTTTCCTATTTTCAGAGCTCAGTTTCTTTTAATAATCCGTTGCATCCTTTGATGAGTTGATTCGATAGAAGCAGCGGATTTGGTTTCTACTTCCTTCCCCTTCTACAAAAAAATCTGGATTCTGCTTAAATAAAATTATGGTGTAAAGTATGCACTAGGATCCTTGGCTTTGTTGTGCTGTAGTTTTCTACCTGCTGAAACTGGACCGTTGAACAAATATAAAATTCACTTTTTTGTGCTGTAGCAATGTTGTACACTTTTTCACTTTTTATTTTGTTTTAATATTATTTGACTATTTTTTATTTTTTAAAAATGTTTTTACATTTTTTATACAGTTCATTTCATATATTTTTTTAATTTTGTTTTTCATAAATAAAAAATTAAAAAAAAAATTTTTTAAATACTTTAAAAATATATATCACATAAAAAATAATTTATTAATATCAAAAGTTAAACAAAAAAAATGAAAGATGGATGGCTGCTGCAGCCTCCTACGGACAAATTTGTTGAAATCCCACTCTATCTAGAAATTAGAATCCAACTAGTTATTGCCAATCAACATGGCATCACTGTCATTCATTTATGCTGGAGACAATTTGCAGTTGAGTTCTTAAAACATTGATCCAAATCCCTGGAGCTCCCCTAAAATTTGCAATGAACTTTATGTCTTTCCCTCCCTGCAAATGACCCCTGATGGAAAAGGTTCCTCGTCCGACCACCTTGGACTTGAGATAGCGCAAGAGAGGGAGTCATCAGCGCTGTGTGGGCCTCGGGGTCATGCCTCGTTATGCGATCTGTTAATAATTTTATTACAGCTTTGCCAGAACATAGGATCACGTGTTTATGAAAGTAAGCAAGGGATGCCACCTTGGCACTGGTGCTTTAGCTCTTTCCGGCGCTTCATAATTTGAGCTAAAGCTCTTCAACTGCGTGGCGCTCCCTCTTTCTCACACACTCTCTCCGACTCTAAATGCTTCCCAAGTTCTTCTGTACTTAACATTCCACTCACAGTTCAATGAGTTTTATACATTTTGAAGTTAATGGCTGCAATTTTCATCGTCAGAGTTCTTCGCATTAGCCGATCTAAAGCTTCGTGAGTAACACCTAGAATTCTACAGATAAAATGGTGGGTGTCTCAGACATGCCGGTCATCGGACATATTTATAATCTACCCTTTTCTTTTATTCTTCTTTCTTCATTTTTCAACGTTTGAGGTACGCATTTCTATTTCTTCCGCTGAAATTAGTAGCATTCTTGTTTGGTGTCCCACTCCCACCAAGTTGCTTTCCCAACGTTTCTTTAAATGGGTATTTACTATTCAATAATTCAGAGAAAATGATATTCATAATCATAAATTTTCAAACGATTTCATAGTCACCGTTGATTGTTTCGGTTTGATTATCTTCTCCTCTGCTGACGCTCATAATCACAAATGGACCCAAAAATAGCCGCAGACAGCCGACAACTGAGAAGGTGGCCGGTCCCATTTTAAACATACCGTTAAAACTTTACTGCTAGAAATTTTTGTATAAATTTAACATATTAATATTAAATAGGTTAAATAAATGAGAATATATGTCTATGTATCAGTATCATTGCTCCATTAAAAAGTTATGTGATATTTACATATTAATCTATCGAAATTTTAATATATTAAATCTGTACGAAAATTTCTCAAAATATGGGTGAGTCTGAACTGTAGGAATGTCTTTGAAGTCAAGTTATGTATAATCGTTATATATATCTCTTCCCAAGAGAAAGCATTTCTTTCCTCATTAGTCATCAACTCTAATATTCAATTTAGTGTCGGTTGTATGAACCCGGGACGAGTGACAAATCAGCTGGTTTTGGATTTTATAACAATGAATGCGTAGTAGATGTATTGAAGGTTGAGGGGTCCCTTTCAGTTAGCGAACATGTTACTTTCAGAAAGGTGGTATATGGTTCTTTTATGAGCCCCAATTCCCCTTGTGTGCAATTTTGTAGACCCATTGGTCTCTATCCTTGCTCTCTTTTGTCATTTGTCTGTTTAACATCTGTCTTTCTTAATTCTCCATATCTATAATTTCTGATCGGTTCTCCCTGTCTTGGGTTATCTAATATTATGTTTTTCTTGTCTTGCTTTTATCTGGGTGGCCATGTTTAAAATCTGAAAGTTAGTGAAGATGAGTTCGCATTGGTCAATTTACTGCTTTCCGGTTAATTCAAGACTTTTAAGTTCAGTGAACTAGTTAATTCCAAAACAGAAATAGTATAAATCGAGGAGGATAAAAACAGATAGGCCCTGCTTGCTATATTAGTCTATGGCTGCTCAGGGAAGCTCATTAGCCATGCTGGTTTGACTTAGTTGTTTCACGCTCTCTTATATGCGCCGTTTCTGTTAAAGCTTCAAACTTTTGCTTTTTCTTGCACTTTCTGACAAAAATGCATATACGCCCCTCATTCTGAAGAGTTTGCAGGTGAAAACTGTGCCGGTTTCCTTGGTAGTAGCCGATTCTTTACATTGATGGATTTGTGTACGATTTTGGAAGCTATTTCTCCCGTCCCCAAAAGACGTTCCACCAGCCCACTTCCTTTATTTATTGTCTGATTAAACAGCATCGTCGGTGCTTGTGCCTTTTTCCATTGAATATTTATGTAATTCAGTTGTGAATTATTATGAGTCAATGACACTAACTGCTGCTATTCCTCATCATATATAACTACTAATCTACTAGTTGTCTGAGCTTACAAAGTCTATACGTACCTGTTGAAACTTGAAAATGCTACTCAGTCCATATATCCCTACTCACATCACCTCTTTGCGAACAGTACTTGGTTCTTAAGGTGGATAACCTTGATTCAGGTAGTTGGCCAACCGTGAATTCTCCGTTCCTACCTATTTTACTTTATTTACATACATGTTCCCCAAAATTTGGGTTAGAACAGAGAGTTTCTCTCCCCTCCGTCCCCCCCAAAAAAAAAGAATTTAAATATGAAATGATTGGCATTCTTTCTTTTTTCTTGCTGCGGCTATGCATAAGTAGACTGAAATCTGGGGTGCTGTTAGTTGTTTTTGAATTGCTGGTCTGCTTATCTTTCTTGAATTTGTTATTTCTTTTAGCTAATCTTACCTTCTTTTTCCGCAGATTCTAATCTGGCCCAGGAACTTTGAAGAGTAAAGCTGTTTTCCTATAAAGATTCACCAATTGATGATACTTATGTTATCTACAATGGCAAAGTAGATTCTACTATATGGTCTGCTTCAGTGTCATGTTTCAGGGCTCATATGAGATACCTTCTCGCCCTAGGATTTGTATAGCACTAAATTGTTTCGTTTCGTTTCCTTTCCTTGTAGTGTGCGGGTTGGAATAAATGAAGCTGCAATTCAAAGTTGCTCTTGCTTTTTTTATTATCTTGCTCTGGATTCAGCACTCATTTTGTGGTTAGTATCAAATTTATAATGCATTGCCAGCTTAAATCCAAAAATAAGGATATAGCTGCTTTTCATATAATGTGCATTTGATGGACTCTTTATCCCAGCAACATTGAATAAGTTGTATTTAGTTCATTTTTGTGTTCTTTTAATGATTTAAAGCATTTGACTTGTATTTGACTTGTTGCTTCTCAGTGATTGGTAATATCCAAATGAGCAATAAATCTTTTTTTTTTTTTTTTTTTTGCATGGCATTGTTCCCTGGCAGATGAACCTTCTGGTACTTCTGGCCTAAACAAATGGATATGTAGATGTTCTTTTCAAGGGAACCAGAGCTCCTCTCTTGCTAATTGTTCCACCTCATGCGATTGCCATTCAGGTATGCTGGTGATTTTTATCAGCGATTCAGCATGAACACCAGGGGCCTCGTGCATATAAATATATATGCCTGTGTGTATATTTTATGAATGTATTTTAGCAGAATTTTCCTGGTAAGTAGAATTCATGCAAATTCATTAAAGTTGATTCTATTATCAATTCCAAATTATATTCATTGAGGGTAGAATGCAATATAGAGTGGAAAAAACTAACTGGAATAAGTAGGACATTATATGGGTCAATTTTGATACTCCAAATGTTATGTTGCAGAATTTCAAGTTGAAACATAGGCTCTATAATATGATACTTTGTCTACATTGTGGTTATTGACCAATATGCTTACAGTAGGAATGCAATATATATTCCCCATTTTAAGTGAAACAGGGAGAGTAGGAGACTATGACAGCCTTAATATTGGCATTAACTGCTTTGCCTTGAATATAGATGCTAAAGAGAGTGCATCCATATGGACATGCTTATGTGATCCCAATGGGTTTCCTAATGTGAAAGAAGATGGTCATGGTCCTAATTGCTTTACCGCCTGCAGCTGCACCTGGGGTATCTTTCCCTCTATCTCTTTCCTTGTAATCCTGCATTCCCATTTCATAATTTTCACTAATCGTTGCTTCCTAATTCTGATTTAGATGGACTAATTTTAGACCAGTTACTATTGTGCTCAAAACTTAAGCGCATATTATATACTCAGAAGATTTGCTTTGTGGGTAAAAGTCTTGTTAAGGAAATTTAAAACATCTCCTTATTACAAATCACTTCTTCTAACTGTGAAAACTGTTTTTCTTTTTTTCTTCAATGTATTTTTGTCATAGGGATGAACATATACCCTCGTCCATTTTTAATCTGTATATAAAAGATCAATGGCTTGTCTGTAGATTAAGGTACTTAGAAACTAAATTTATGACTTTTTGAATGCTCCACAGGAACTGTCACCGTCTCGCAAGGTTCAAAGAAACACATTTCCAGCAAGATTGTTATAGTTATTCTATTAATATGTGTTATATGCACAACTGTTGCATTTCTTGCCTCGTTCATATGCTATGTATGCCGAAGGGACAGATGTCCTACTCAACCACCCATAATCTCGTCAGATAAGGAAACAAGTTGCAATAGTACCACCAACTTAATTAGTCATAGGACTTCTTCAGTGCCAGAAACAAAAGTTGCTATAAATTCTCCCATTAATTGTATTACAGGTAAGTTGGTTTTGAGTTGATTATTGTCCTTGACGCTAATTTCTTGGTTAAAATGTGTTTTTTTTATGACCTGAGCGTTTTATGCAAAATCCAAAGTTACTCTCTTTGCCATTGTCATTTGGTTCTTAACCACCATTTTCTGTATTTTTTTTTAAATTTAGGATGCTTTCAGAAGGCCTCTTTCTTGTTTGGGAGCAAAAGAGAAACTTTTCGTGGAAATATTATTCAATTTTCATTTGCAGAACTGGAAAATGCCACCGAAAACTTTTCAGCTTCCAACCTTATTGGACTAGGTGGAAGTAGTTATGTATATCATGGTCAACTGAATGGTTGTACTAATGTGGCAGTTAAGCGACTAAAAGCTCAAGGATGGCCTGAAGCGGACTCTATATTTTTTACAGAGGTTGTAACTAGTCTTGCAATATCACTATTCTTTGATTGGTCACAATGTTATAATGTTCCATGATATCTAGATGAAGATGGATCTAAAACATTTTTCTTGGTCCACAGCGTTCATTGCAATTAACAGTGTCTTTATTTATGCAGATTGAACTACTATCTAGACTTCATCATTGTCATCTGGTGCCTTTGCTTGGATACTGCTCAGAATTAAAGGGGAAACATGTTGAGAGGCTACTAGTATTTGAATACATGACTAACGGCAATTTGAGGGACTGTTTAGATGGAGTTTCTGGAAAATATTTGGATTGGACTACCCGTGTTACTATTGCAATAGGAGCTGCAAGGGGCTTGGAATATCTCCACGAAGCAGCTGCTCCAAAAATTCTGCATAGAGATGTTAAATCAACAAACATTCTCCTGGATGAAAATTATCAAGCAAAAGTATGAGCCTTGAGTGTTTTAGATGGTAGTAGGAAATGGGGAATTAAAAAAGGAAGATAATATAACTGGATATACGTAAAAATTTAACAAAGTGAACTTGGCTTAAAAGGGCAATAAGATGATGAAAGCAAATGCTAGTTAATGGAGGCTTTTAATCTGCTTTTTCCACCATTAAGTTAATGGAGGCTTTTAATCTAAATTCCCTTCTGCTTTTTCCATCATTAAGTTCTTTTGGAAATCTGCAGTAGTCTTTGTTTCTTGAAGAAATATAGTATTAAATTAGTCAACCATAGATGGTATTTATCATTTACAAGTTAAATCATTTATAATCTTTTCAATTAATCAACTTGCAGATAACTGATCTTGGTATGGCTAAAAACTTAAGAGCTGATGACCTCCCCAGCTGTTCAAATTCTCCAGCAAGAATGCAGGGCACATTTGGCTATTTTGCACCCGAGTATGCAATTGTTGGAAGGGCCTCTCTTAAGTCAGATGTCTTCAGTTTTGGGGTGGTTCTCCTTGAGATTATCAGTGGTCGGCATCCTATCTATAAATCTACAGGCAAAGAAGAAAGCCTTGTCATATGGGTATTATAAATCACCTTATAAAGTTAATGTTAATTCACATATATTCTTATGAGGAAGGCCTTCAATGTGCTCAACTTAATTTGTGCCCATACTATATCCTTATTTTTCATGATGAGAGATCTTAACTTATAGTACCTCATAGCTCAGACTTCTTAGTTTTTTTATCAGTCATGCCCTTTTATATCCTCATAATTATTATCTCATCTTCTGCTTACAATCCTGAATTTACAATAAGTAAATTAATAATTACCTGCTTCAGTATGAACTTGCTCCATATCTTGCTCAAAGAAGTTAGCTAAGAAATAGATTTTATGGACAACCAAATATTGATATAGAACTCACAAATTTCTTCTGTTCTAGGCTACTCCTCGCTTACAGGATAGCAGGCGAGTAATAACAGAGTTGGCCGATCCACAATTGAAAGGTAGTTTACCAGAAGAAGAGATGCAGATAATGGCATACTTAGCAAAGGAGTGTTTGCTGTTGGATCCTGACACTCGGCCAACCATGAGTGAAGTTGTTCAAATTCTTTCAACTATATCACCAGACAAATCTAGGAAGAGAAGAAACATTCCAGTGAGCCTTTTCCAGGTAAACACATTCCCTATCATGCCCTCAGTCTTTAACTGCAGTGCTAAGTTTAATCGAGTTTTTTATTTTCCAAACATTTCATTTGCAAATTGCAATATATGGTGCATTTGTCTGATTGTTACGTCCACTGCCATTAGAAATCATCCTCCATTGGCATGAAAAATATACCAACCTTATTATTCCTCTTTCTGGGCATGTACATTTGTAAAGGAATCAAAGAATGCAGAGAAGCGAAGGCAAGCTCCATCTGATATATGTTCAGCTCATAACCCATGGCCAATAGATATTGACCACAATCTTTCTGTTGGGAACAAAAATAAAGAAGCAGATACTGTTTCAGCTGAGTATATGGAGAATTTTATCCTCGTGACTTCAGATGTTGAAAGCCGGCATGGATCAGAAGATGAAATGGTAGACCTAACTGAGCCTCGGTTTGAATCCTTTTGCTTGACAAACGTCAGTTCCCATTGATAACATACAGCTGGCATGAGCAGAGAAGCAGAAGGATTAAGTCTGAGGAATTTATGTTGGAGTGGTACAGCTCTGTTGCTAATACTACCGTTTAATATGCGTGGGTCAAAGAGATATCGACGTAGAGAAAGCAATCTGGTTTTGAGAATATGTTCATCTAAATTTTTTTACACAGAGGTGTTTTTACATAAGCACAGAAACATATTCGTTGTATTCTTGTACAGAAACATCATAGGAGACTCCGATTCTACTTTATTTGTAGAAGAATCGGGTCAGAAACTTATAAAAGCATAGTAAATGTTTCGGTCATAGAAATAATTATCTTGCAACGATTTTTAGGACTGACCTATAGGCTATAACGTAGTTCTATTGACTGTTCTAAGAAACAGTCTTAATCTTGCGACCTTCCTTGTTGAGAGAGACAAAGGGTCATAAGTTAAATCATAATGAGGCTAGTTCACTTTGATTGCGTTGATTTATGAATTAACGAGAGTGTAATAGTGAAAGCAAATCACCCACTGTTCATAATATAAATAAACACATGACAACACATCATGTACATCCTCTGTCCTGTCACTTGGGTCGTAGAAGTTGAAGCAGTTGTGCGTGAGTAACTTTCAAGGACTGACTCAACACAGTTTATATGTTAGTTGGGGTGGCGTTTGTGATTTTGAATTTCAAGTTTGAATGGTAGATGAGAGTTTTGATTTGAAGAAAGGGTGGGTTTTTAACCAAAGCAAATGTAGAAGAAACCCATGTGCCATCTCTTTGGAGTGGTAGAAGCAACCCTTTTAGGTAGGTGATGGATCCTCCTCCTCCTCCTCCAAGCACACCTCTGCTCGGTCCAGCTCCCCTTAACGACGGAGGATTCTTGGATTCATGGTAAGACACTACTCTTTGACTCTTTGCTTATGTTCAGGAACTCTACATTAAACCAGAAAAAGAAAATTGACCGTGTCTTCCTTTGCAGCTTATGGTTTCTGTCTTGCTGTGGTCTATTTACAAGCTGTTGTCCTCCCCTCTATGAAGCAGGGCCTCCTCCCCCCTAGAGCATGCTGCGTTTTTCCATTTTTTTATGTGCCAGGGAATTGAAGGAGGACTGAAAAATCTTTGACTTCTTCATTAACAATGTTGCTCAATGTTTGTTTTACGTTTTAATTAAAAATGTTGCTCCATTTTTATTTAACTTGTTTCCAGCTCTAATCTCAAAATTTGCGGCTTTGATTCTTTATATTACTTATCAACCTCATAAATGTAAATTTGTATGCAAACTATAACGCGAAATTATCATGAAATAACGCGATGATCTGAAACTTTGATTTTCCTCATTAGATATTCTATTTTCAAAACTAATATTTATGAAAGATAAAGCATTTTAATATATAATCCATTACTTTTATTATACTCAATTAAATCCTTTTTGTATAGTTTATATGTTTCAATTTGAATTATTTTAATTTTGTTCCAATTTAGTCTTTTTTGTATATATTATGAATTTGAAGTATCTATGTGCAAAAAATGATCAAATTGAGAAGACGTTTTTGGTTTATGGGGAAAAATAAATAAAACACACAGATTGAACTCCAATTATTGTTGTTGAGATTATTTTCACATAAAAATACTATAACATTGTTCTATATATTTATATTATATTCAATGTCAAACAGAAGTTAAACAAATCTTAGAGCAACATATTTTGGATGAGCAATTCAAGTTAAAAAATAATAATTATCTTAAAAAGTTTTGAAAGGTTAATTGTTCCGGTAAAAGTAAAACTTATAGTCTCAAAATTTATAGGTATATTTGAAGTTTTACATTCTTTATAGTTTATATAAATACGTTAATGTCATGATAAGTTTATATATACTTGAGTTTTTTTTCTCTTTTTATTTGATAGTAAATGCAATAAATTATTCATTATATATCAAAATTTTAAATAAATTGACTATCAAAATTAAACTACATGATATTATTTATTAGAAGATTATTTGTAGACGTTTTATCTAAGTAATAACAAGGATTTACTTTCTTTCTTTTTTTATAAATCCTACTGTTAAGTGAACCAAAAAAATGATAAATTGGCGAATTGCCTTTTTCTACTGGATTAGTTTAGTTATATATATATTATTTTTTGAGAGTTGGTTATTTTTTTATAAAGATATTATATTTTAAATGATATTGTATAAGATTTATTTTTCTTTCATATATTAAATAAATTTAATATTTTAAAAATATGAAATTTTATGAGATATTAGTTTAAAATAACGTTCTTTCTAAAATATTTGAATTGAATTAACACAATTTTTTTTGATTGTGTAACACAAATTTTTAAATTATTATATAGAATAAATGAATATTATAAGACGTTATATATTAATTATTACTTAAGACTTTCTATTTCTAATTCCGTTCGATATATACATATAGTTTTATGATTAGGTTGATTTATTGAATGGGTTTGTCTAAGTTACACTCTCATTTTATTTTATTTTTTTATTTTTTTATTTTTTAAAAATAATTAAGTATTTTTTATCTTATATATTTTTTTCAAAATTTTTTAAAATATTTTTT
>JASKGM010077190.1:0-15180 GCA_034509205.1 Ceratonia siliqua
AATATTTAATTAAATTTATAATTTATAATTATGATAAAATTTAATTATAATATTATAATAAAAAAAGATGTAATTATAATAAATAGAGGGGTAAAATAGTCAAGAAAAAATAAATCTACTTCTTCTACAAGGAGAAGTTATAAAATATAGATTTTACTTTAATTAGAATTTCTTATTTTACTTCTCCTTCTACTTCAAGAAGAAGCAGATACGAACAATTCAAAAAATTACAGAAGTCATTATTTTCAAAATTTTACATTATCCTTTCTCCTTAAAGGAGATCCAAACGCACCTTTAGTCTCCGGTCAATACAGCCAATCTAAGCCCTATTGATGAATTGTAAAACATTCTATCCTCTCAAAATTCAAAATCAACCTCTTCTTTTAAAATGATCCTTTTTTGGGTCAAGATGTTCTAGGAGTACTATTAAATATAATATATGAAATTTATTATACGTGAAATTATGTATATTGTACTTTTTTTTTAATGATATGATAGTGTTATATTTCTTTCTGAAATAATTCTTTTTTTGTTTTTTTTAAATAAGGCATAATGAAAAGAATCTATAACAAAGAATATTATTCTATTCTTTTATATTTCTTTATTGAGTTATTGCATTATTCATTATTAATCAAGAGAGTATTAAGGGACTGTTTGTTTAGGCTTATCAGAATCTTACAAGAAGAATGACTTTCTTTTAAGAAATTATTTTATGTTTGGATGCAATAATTTAGAAGGATTTTTGAAATAAGGTGAACAATTTTAAAAATGAAGGTTTCTCTCTATTCTTATTTTTCTTCTTATCAACAAAAGCTAAAAATCTTAACTTCTCCTTATAGGAGGTTTTCTCCATTTTCATTAACTTATTTATTTTCTATAAGCCCAAATAAACAGATATATTTTTATCAGAATATATTATTTTTTAAAAATAATTACTTATTTTAAAAATAAGTCCAAATAAACGGAATTTAAAATTAACTAAAAAAGAAATTTTTGTTTGAGAGGAACGAGAGGTCAAATCAAGATTATAAAAAATAATTAAGTCAATATTGTGAAATTTAATAACAGATTTTTTTATAAGTATAAAAAATTGTTAATATAATTTTTAATTTATATAGTTTAATTATGTTTAATTAAATTTTTATAATTTTTACTTTAATTAATGTCATAAAAATTTACGTCATTGGAAACCTGAGCAGAACAATCCTAATGTCTTTATTACATGAAAATAACCAGATCATTATATTGGTGAGAAGAAAATATATCCTGTGCTGCATTAGCTTTTTGCAGACCTGAGCCGTCCACTGCAGCATCATTCGCTGCATCTCCTTTGATATCGGCTAACGCAGACCCAGGAATTGCAGCTACAGTGAGAAGCTGGTGTAATCTGAAGAGAAAAACCGAGGGAGGATTCAGAGAAGAGAGAGACGAAAGACACGTAGGATTGTTCTGCTGCGTTGGATGACGTGGAAAAAATGTTTATTAAATTATATTTAAATGTATTGGTAGATGTATTTTTATTTTTTTAAAATTTAAAAAATTTAAAACACAATACTTAAAAAATTCAAAAAATTCAAAAAAAATAGTAAAAATTACAAATAAAGTTAAAAAAATACAAACAAAAATAATTTTTAAAAATACAAATAAATTAAAAAAGATCGAATATATCAGTACATTCAGATATAAGTTAAAAAATATCAAAAAAAATATATAAGATTACCAAGTCAATAATCATATTATTAAGGGTGCTAAATAAATTTTTGTTAGTATGAATTAAAGTAAAAATTATTAAAATTATAAAGACTTAATTAAAAAAAATTAAATTATAGAAATTAAAATAAAAATTAAATAAAATTATAATAACTAAAAATTATATTAATCCTATTAAAAGTGTTATCATTCATCTTTTCAAATATCTCATCTCCTTGAATTTACAAGTTAAGTTGAGAGTTTAATAACTATATAGTCTTTTGCACTTAAATTAGAGTTCAAGTCCCAATAAAAATCAAATAAAATTAGTTCTTTAAATTAAATATTATTATTATAAATATTTTAATATATAAACAATTAATTTAATAAATTTTAACAACTAACTTAATCATAATTTAAAAATAATTATATAACAAAATATAAATTAAATAACAATATTACTAAACTATCATAGCAATACAAATATTTCTGCATGCGCCGACCAAGGGCGGAAAGGTAATTCAATTTGTCCGTAGTCAAAAGTGTGGCTGCGATTTTCAAACATAGTTCTGTTCCTTTCCTAGTTTCCCAAGCCTCATTCTCAAAGGCAAGGCAATCCAAGAAACATCTTCCTCCAGTATTCCTAATAATACTGTTTGGTACTGCTAAAGCAACGCCTCTCTCTATATGGACCATCCTATATAACCACACATGCACAACTAGATCAATTCAATTAATAGCTTAATTCACTTCCAAACATGGCCTCCAGTTCTGATCACCACTTCATCAGAACATGTGCTGCACTGTCGTTGCTAATAATCAGCTACGCTATGGCAGATTCTGCAGAAGAAAAGCAAAAATGTATAGAGCAATTAGAAGGGATCACAACTTGTCTTCCTTATCTTGGTGGAGATGCCAAAGCTCCCACACCAGATTGCTGTAACGGCCTCAATGAGGCCATCAAGAACAGTAATAGATGCGTCTGTCTTATCGTTAAAGATAGAAACGACCCAGACCTCGGCTTGAAGATTAACATCACACTCGCTCTTGGCTTGCCTAATATCTGCAAAGCCCCCGAGAATCTGTCCCAGTGTCCAGGTACAAATATATATACATTTCACCAGTTTTGATTCTGATTTGATAGGGTTTTGATGAGGTTTTTCTGTTTTTGTTATAGCCCTTCTACACTTGGATCCTAATTCGCCTGAAGCTCAAATTTTTAACCAAGTGAAAAGGAATTTCACTGGTGCTGATACTAGCAGTCCTATTTCCAGTCCTTCTGGTAATATTAAACTTTGATAACCTGTGTTTCTTTAAAGAGAGAAACTTTATGACAGTTTGTGTATTTATATTTTCTGGGTGATCGTCAGGTGAAAGTCCCCCAGAGGGCGTAAGAACTGGTACCCCAGCAAAGAACAATGGTTGTTACAGCAGAAAGAGAATGTCAGTAGCAGAGATTTTGGTTGCAGGTCTTCTTCCAATTTGGCTTTCTTAGGCATCCACAGACAGAAGAACTGTTCAGTCTGTTTGTCCTTCACTGCAACTTGAATTTTATCTTTTGTTTTTGTAAGCTTCCCTTTTTGTCGGGTCAAAGCAAAGTTCTCTTGCTTTCCACGCGTTATGTCTGAGGTGCCAGTTTGGATGCCTTTATTTTTGAATAAATGATTTAAATAGAAATAATTTTTTAAAAAAAATAAATATTTAATATTTAAATATAATTATATAAAAATAATTTTATTAAAAAAATAGATACTTTGTGTTTAAATATCAAAATATAAAAATATTTTTTAACATATAAAATTATTAAAAATGACATATAAAAATATTTTTTAAAAAATTTATAAAATATTTTAAAAATATATTTATTTATAAAATTTTATCTCTCTTTTATTAGATTTAATTATTTTTTAAGTGATTTTTTTTACTTTAAAAATAAACAGTATTTTTATTTATTTTTAAAAATAATATTTATATAAATAATTTTATATAAATTATTAAAAAATTATATTTAAAAATATAATTTTTAAGTAAATAAAAAGTATCCCAAACGCCCAATAAATCATATATGATTGATACTGGGGGTTGGTGAAATAGTCCACGCTATCACCAGACATCGTAGCCATCTTTTAAAATATTTTACTATCTTAGCTGACCGTGGAGGGACCGGTGAAGGGGTCTTGTCCATCTTTGTGGGTCCCGTCATAGTGGCAATATGGAATGGAATAAACACTTAAAGATGGCGTCTATAAGTGGATTCGTTCATGTCATTCAAAAAACAAATGATTGGATATTAAATGCATTTAGGCTGTTCAGTCTCGAATAAAAATAATTTTTTTTAAAATATATAAATTTATATAATAAATCACAATTATTTATTTTTTAAATAAACAATTTAAATTTAATAAAATCCATGACATAATTAAATACAAATCTCATTCTACATGTCAATATATTTAACAATAAAATTTATCATAAAAAAAATATATGAGAGTCCAAGCCTTTTTATTAATATTATTGTCATGTAATATATTTTTAAATTATGATTAAGTTAATTATTAAAATTTTAAAATAAATTATTTATGTATTAAAATATTAATGACAACAATATTTAATTTTTTAATATTAAAATTATTTACTCACAACCCTTCACCATCTTTTACGTGGTTTCCTCACCCAAAATCTCTCTCACCAAGCCATCCCATCTCTTCCACTGACTTCTCACTAAGCACATTCACACACCCACCACACCCATTTTTCCACCATCACCCGCACTCAAGGAAAATCTCTCTAATTCTCATCCTTGGGGAAGAGGAAACTCGCCATTCTTCATTGTACTGTCACTCTCCACCAAGCCTAGACCATCATTGAAGCCTCCCAAGAGCTATTTTACACCTACTATTATTTTCTTTCTCACACTGGTGCACAAAACAAAGAGGAGAGACCCATCATTAGAGCATCACAAACCCACCATCAGCCACTTCTCCCAATCCTTCTCCTCCCTCCCCCATTTTTCATCTTCTTCCTACAAGGTCTTCGCCTCTCTCCCTTTGAGCAACGCCACCAACGATGCCCGGCCACAACCAATCAAGAATCGAGAAAATCGCTGACCCGCCCGATTCTTCTTGTTTTTTTCAAGTCAATATCACTGCTTCAATTTTTGACCCATTTTTTGTATGGTTGGCTTTTAGGGGTTAACTGAACTAGCCATCAAATCGATTCTCGATTTTTCCAGTTCGACCAGCTAGTCTAGTTTGAATTTTTTATCTATGCTTTTAATAGTATAAGAGCAATATAAACAACTTTAAAACAGCACTATATCCAATATAGTCACAGAAATTAACAAGATATTCAGATAAGGAAGATTGAAAACTCATGTTACTTTGTTTTTCTAACATGTAAATCAAATTTAAGAAACATTATAATATACTCCTTTAGTCTCTAGTCCAAGAAATGATGTGACTTGTGTGCTTAATAAAGTAAACAGAGAAAAACATATAGTCCAACTCTATACTTGCAATCTCTATATCTCTGCTGCTTGTTCCTCTTATATGAGTACAAAATTTGAGTCCTTCGCCTTCAAATGGATGTGAAAGAACATGGATTAGACTTGTCCATTTCTTCTGTCTCAGCCCAGGGCATTTAACATGAGTGAGCCCAGTAAACTATATCAGGCCCAAATCATCAGAGGAAGAGTTTGGGCCATGAGAATGTGTTCTTAAATTACAATGTTATGTAAGACTCTAACAGCGCTTAACAGAAAAGCCCATCAATCTAACAACGGAGGCTACAGATTACAACAAAATGGTCTGCAATAGGAAACCACTATCCTACACCCCCACCCCCCCTTTTTTTTTTTTACTTTTTATGTTTTTTTTTTAAAAAAATTTTTCTTTTTAAAATTAATTAACTATTTTTTATCTTATGTATTTTTTTCAGTGTCACCCTTTGCAATAAACCCATGCTTCAGAAATTCCTGCAGATTACACTCAATGGCCTATAAGAATAGGGATATAAGAATGGTCATTTAGAATCCGGCGTCCTGGGCTTTAACGTAAATTTAAGCCTAAAAAATAAGGCCTAGCCTATATATATAAACTTTCTTCTTATAATTTCAAGATATATTTTGTATGCTTTATAATTTTAAGTTATTGAATGTTACAAAATGACTTTGATACTTTGTAATTTCAAGTTATTGGGTTCTTTGACTTCAAGAAATATATTAAACAAGGTTGGGCTCAAATTTCTAATTTAAAAATAGAATTAGACTTAGGCTCAAAATATACTTAAATAAGTTCAAGACAGCTTCAACTTACATAATATTTATGTGGTTTCTCCTCTACTCGGCAGTAGGGAGTTGTTTTTAACTTTTAAAATTATAAATTTTAGTTTTTTAATTATTTTATAATTTTTATTTTAAGAAATAAGTTAAAAAATTTAAAAAAAATAAAAAAAATCTTTTTTTGAATTTTACAAAATGACTTTGATACTTTGTAATTTTAATTTTTTTTAGTTTTCTTATTATGTTTTTTGAATTATTTTTTGATTAATGTTTTATGTAAATTTTTTTAATACTTTTTAATTTTTTTTAATTTTTTTCAAATTCTTTTAATTATTTTTTAAAATTAAAATTATAAAAAAAATTAAAATCCTACTCCTTAGTATCAATACTCAGGAGTAAGATAGCATCTTCCAGTATCTATTATTAAAAGGGTAAACCCCAACCCATCAATAATCCTATTACTAAAACCTTTTGAGATTTATAAATTTTCAATCAATTTTAATAGGATAGCCACACCCTATTTTTTATTTTATTTTTATTATTTATTATTTTTATGTTTTTTCATAACTCTTTCTCATGTGTTTTTTTTTTTTAATTTTACTCGACTTCATTTTTTAATAGCCAATAAGCTTGACTTTTAAATATCGCCACTACAAATAAAAGATTAATATTCTAATATCAATTATTTATCGTCGGTTATTGCGTTTATTCTTGTAGGCTTGTAGGAAGGTTGATTGAATTTGCTTAAATTCTGTGAAGATTAATTAACTCTTATAATTAAGATATAAGCAAAAATTACAATGACATACACAATTATAATGTTTCAATTGAATGGTGCATTTCTTGGTGTCATACAAAATCTTAAATTGATTTTCGATAGTTGCTCTATAATATTTTCTTTTTTGTTTACCAAATTGAGAACTCAACACAATCAAAGTGTAAAACTAAGCCATCATATAGGGTTTCTCTCTATTTTCTTCTGAAAGTTACTATGTAAATTTTTAAAAAAGAAATAGATAGATTAATTAAAAAAATAGGTTACCAAACGAGTGTGACCTACTTGATTTATGTGAAACCCACTCATATATCTCTTTTTCTCTAAAATTTACCATATAAATTTAATTTGAGGATCCAAATCCGTAGTTGAGTACTTCAAATGCAGCACTACCCAAACCATGTTGCTTAAGTCATTCAAACCATAATGAAACTTCAAAGACAAATAAGCTTAATGAAAAGTGAACAAGCCAAATACTAGTGGTGATTGTTTCATAAACTGATCAGAATTATCATCAAAATGACTAAACAATACATTGGAGTGTTTATAATTAGACAATGTATATGTTCTATTTGTAACTCATAAGAAGAACCACATAATTAACAAAACCCTAATTTAAGAATGATTAGATTCACATATGTATAAAAACTATACATTAAGGTTGCCTATTTTGTTTCTCCCAGTAAGTTTTCTCCCTTGATTCAACTTGTTCAATTGAAGTTTCCCTTCTCCTTAATTGTGTGTGTAAAGATGGAGGGTCATAAGGAGGAGGAATGGTGCATGGACTGGTGTTTGCAGGGCTCTTCACCATTGAATCCATCATAAATTTCTTTTCTAATCCTTCTGCTTTACAAACCATGGATTCTGCACATAGCTCAACAGCTTCCCCGCTCTTAGAGGGCTTGTACCTAAACAGCTTACCATATGCATTTAGAAGATGAAACATGTAATCGTACACATAATCCATCTTCAACTCTTCTTGAATGAATTCACTTGCTGCCTTTCCAATATCTTGTGCCTGATGAATTCCAGAAACAGCAAATAAAACAAAATAAAATTCAAAATTGATCTGGTTATATTACGAGTTCAAAAAGGTTTATATTACAAGTTATTTGATACACTGGTGATTAATATCCTGCACTCTTTGGTATATATCTTTGATACTATGATGTAAGATATTATGATATTAAGATTTTCATATTTTATATGATGATTATAATTTGTCAAAGAAAAGATACATATAATATTTTATAAAAGTTAATAAAGCTAAAAACTCAATCATGTGAAATCTCCATAGGTTTTGAGTAAAGGTGTAATTGAGCCAAGCTTTTAACGAACATGAGATTGAAATTTCTTGACCAAGGTTATATTGTACAACTGGAGGTGCTGAAATTGGAGTCTTGGAAACTATAAGTTAAGTAGCAGTGTTTAAGTAGTTTGGCATTACCTTATATATGTTGCTGTTACCCCATTCCACAGCAAATTTAATGGATCTGCACTTGTCATGTTCTTTAACGGGCCAATAGTGAAGTAATGGAATCAAGCCTCTTGTGAAGAAGTCATAGTAATGGGGTTTTACCAGTAAAGTCACAGAATCACAGGCTAGAATATATTTCTCACTCACAGACCAAGCAGACCCTTCAATGTAGATCTTATATCTGCATCCATCATTCAGTGGAACAAAACAATTTTTAGTGATACTTTACATATCAAGAAACTGGAAATAAGAAGATCAAACTTTTACCTATGTGTGCATTGGCTTGCCAGTTCTGATTTCTTGAACCCTTCTTGTGATTCTTCTATCCAATTCTGCAAAGGAAATTTTCATATCTTCAAATGCTTGCTGTCATTTTCTGTGGAAAATAATATTTTACTTGTGTTCTTTGTTTATAAACAAGATGATTAATATCTGCTCTTCCTCCATCTGTTCTATCCTCTTAATGATATGAATTTGCTTGTATTTTTAACCTAAAATCTTAAGAGTTATTTGTTTGGACTTATTAGAGAATGCATTTTCTCCTTCTCCTACAGGAAGAGTGACTTTTTTTTAAGGAAAAGTTGTTTTATGTTTGGATGCAATAATTTAGAAGGGCTTTTGAAGTAGGATGAACAATTTTAGAAATGAAAGTTTCTCTTTTTTCTTATTTTTTTCCTTATCAGCAAAAGTTAAAAATTTTAACTTCTCCTATAAGGAGGTTTTCTCTATTTTCATTAACTTATTTATTTTTTAAAAGCCCAAACAAACAGATATATTTTTATCCGAATACATTATTTTTTTTAAAAAAGTAACTTATCCTCAAAATAAGTTCAAACAAACAGGATCTTAATGTGATGGGTGAATAAAGATATAAAAAGAAAGGCAAGATACCTGTTTATATAAACGAGCATTCCATTCTTGAGTTTCAGATACATTACATTTGATGAGATCTTGTCTGGTTTCAGCAACTTCTGGATTACCTTTCCAGTAAGCATAAGGTTCTCTCTTCATCCATGGTGTCCTTTCGTTGCCCTCTTTCAACTCTCCCAACAAAGTCTCCCATGGCTTTATGTTAGTCTCAGGCCTATCAATATATATATACACATACAATACACATTATTCCTTTTCCTCATCAATCCATGGCATCACAAACTCAAAACAAAATATTGTTCAAATTAATTTTAAATTTTTTGAAATCATAATTTTGAATCTTCCACAAACCAACGCATATGTATTATTTTAAAAAATTTTATAAATAGAACTATAAATAAAAATAAATTTTCATATTTTAAAATATAATACTTTTAAAGTATTAAAAAATAATTTATCCGAATTTTTAGTAGTTACCAAAAAGTTCAGTAAAAAGAAAATGAGTTAGCTTACCATCCCCAGAATGACCAATCAGGGAAAACAATATCCAACGTGGCATCATTCCCACAATAGCGAAAAAGTGGTGGTGGGCTGGTGGCATTGGGCCCACTGTAGTCAGCAGCGGGAATCACGGGCCAATCAACGCAATCAAACATGAGCTCCAAATCAGGCAATCTCCCAGGGTACCTCCGTAACAACTGTATGATCCCCCATATTGTATAAACGTCTCTCGTCTGAAACCCCTTCACGTACGTCTCCAAATAAGCCTTCCCTTCCAATATCACTATTTTAAAATTAGCCGTCCTTCTCGCCCTCTCCACCATCTCCTTCGTTATTCCGGTCTGGGCCCACGGCCGAAGATCTTCGTGGATCCAACGGAAGTACTCTGGACACGTTGCCGAAGATGAACCGTCTTGATCATCTTGGAAGGTTGGATAATTGCCAGGACATGTTCCGGTGAGATTGTATGCACTGCAGTTCAGTGGGATGCTTCTCGAAACTTCGGAACGGTACGTGTTGTACGACGTCGTGGTTAGTATCGGTTTCGAACCTCCAAAAGTTTCCTGTAACATTGGACCAACCTTGGTAAGTTGTGACTAAAATTATATGAACAATAACCTTGTTCATATAATTATAAACATGAAGCAATCTTAATTTTAGCTAATAAAAAATGATAAAAAGATTTGAATATTTTACAAAAAATTATTTATATATCCAAGAGGAAAACGAACTTTTCAAGATTATTTTTAAAATATAATATTTATAAAAATATTAAATATCAATAAAAAATTAAATTTCCAATATGTATAAAGTCTATATTTTAAAATAAGTATAATTCATTAATTATGACTATGTCATTTTTTAAATTAACACTATTTAATTTTTAGAAAAATATAAAAATTCAAATTTACATAAAATCAAACAAAATTCCATAACTAGAAAAAAAAACGTAAATATTAGTATCACCACTACTATAATGATAAATATATGTAATTGTGATTATATAAGTATCACAAGTCAAGATTTCATAAAAAATAATGTCAAAATGACATATTTTTTATAAAATAATATAAAAAGACAACAAATCAATGAATTAATTTTTAGTTAATTTTGATTAATTCACTAATTTCTTAATTCACTAATAGAATCCATTCTCAATTTGTTCGATCAATCCATCTAATTCAATTTTTTTATCATTGATTATGACATTAATATAATTATAAATCTAATTTAATTTAATTTAAAATGTTCAAATAACTATCTCAAATGGTATGTTTTGTAAGAAAAACTCTAAAATAAACTAATTTATAATATATACATATATATAGATAAATTAATTATAAATAAATACATAAATATATAATTATATAATTATATCTTACATTATAAATAAATACATAAATATATAATTATATCTTGCCTCTAATAATTTGTCTGTTTTGTTTTGTATGGGAAACCAATAAACGTTTGGGGGTCGGATCCTAGTTGAAGTATATGGAAACAGGTGGCGCATCCTAGGTTCACGATTAGGTTCCTCGGGCTTCGCAGAAGCACGCAAGGTACCAAAGTGGGTCCCACTTGACTATCAACACTTACATGAACACGTGGTTTCAAGGACTTTTTAACTCTCTCTCTCTCTCTTCAGATTTCCCTGTCTGGTTAACCGACACTCGTGGCGCATGTTAGGCCTTAGAAATCTCTAGCACCCCCCTAAACAAACCATTAATAAACTAAACGACATCGTTTCCATATTTTTAAATCCCTTCCTAAATTACTACACAATCGCACAGTTTGACAAAATTGTAAAGCTTCCGTCCCAGAAGCATAGCTGCATAAGCACTAACTACGATGGTTTTATTTAATATTAAAAAAATTCAATTATTCTAATAAATAAATTAAAAGGATAATATTATTTAAATTATTTTTAAAAAATAATGCTTTTAAATCACCGTTAGAGTGATTAAATTGTTTTTATAAATAAATTAGAATAATTAAAAGTGTAATTCAACTTAACCATTAAGAAACCACGTCAAAGGAATCGTTTTAGTCAAGCATTCCTCAGACCAAGAGAATTCACCTTCTGAATTCCCGGTCGAAGACATCAGTAACGTGGAAAACAATTAACGTTAAACTATCTTGAGCCAATCAATGTTGGACGCAGGGGGTACTTACAGATGTGTGAAGCAGGCGCGTGAAAGCCAACGCGCCGACGATGAAAACGACAGAGAAGACAAGAAGGACAGTGGATCTTGCGGATGACTTCATAAATGGCCGCCAGATCGTGTCTGTTAAATGACGGAAAGACCCCGATCCGTAATTTTCATGCACCTGCAACCTCTGCGAAACGTTGTTCTCTCTCATCCTCTGCTCTGTCCCTCTCTTGGCATACCCTTTTGGAGCTACGAGCTTCTCTGTTTCTGGAAATGGTGAAAAGTACCAACTTTCACAAGTTTCTTCAATTGGGTTGCTGGGATCTCAGCTAATTGGATAGCTCTTTCCTTTTCTTTCTGGTTCTGGCTTTTGTTTTGTAAAGGTAGCTGAAGAAGAAGAAGGTGGAGAATTCTTTGTGAGTATAATTAGTGCAGTGGAAATTCATCAACTGAGACAAATATGAAAGAAGAAGAACAGAGAGAGAAAGAAACAGAGATGAATAACCTGAAACTGCAAAGTTTTCCTCTCTCAGTTGACAATAACGGGATTAATGGCTTTGTGGGACGCTAGCTGAGTAAAGAATCTATAAAAAATGTATTAACTTTTTAACAAATCAAAAGAAAGTAGATCGAGATGAAAAGGAAAAAAGTGATTTTAACAGAAGAGAAGGATTCGTGGGTAATGGTGAAAAAGGGGAAACAGAGAAAGAAAGCTAACAGGAACAGGGGAGGGAGGAGATGGGAAAAGACTCAGAGAGAGCATAAAAATGGAGACTTTTTGAGGTGGAATCAGAGTGATTTCTTCGGTGACCTAATTATGATATATGAAATGGGGAAGAAGACAAAGGGTTAGATCCAGGGTGGTAAGGGAATTAGAATTGAAACTTGACAGCCAAAATTTAAGAAACATACATAGTTGGACACCTACCGGTTTAGCGGTCTCTGTCTCTCATTTTGGAAATTTAGTTTTATGGCCTCGAGTTACAGCTCTTTATAATTTTGCCCAAAATAGTATATCAATTCTACCTATACGAATTCTAAATTGATACATCTTTTAATTTTTCTAAACAATTCAATTTTTTTTAGTTTATAGGATTTTTTCAAAAAATGCGTTAGTTCAAGAAGAATTTATTTGACTATAAGATTTAAACTTAGCTAATTAAGATATAAAACCCATTTTTTAACTATTAGTCTAACTTAAAATTAAATTTTAGTTCTAAGTAGACCTTAGCTTTTTTTTGGGTCATTAAATTGACTTTAAACTTAAGGATAGAGAGCGTAATTTCATAAATTAAAAAAAATATTAAATGCTCAAATTTTAAAAAATATTTATAATTTAATATATTTATTTTATTTTAAAATATTTGATGTTTAAGATAATAATAAAATAATTAAAAAATTTTATTAGAGAGTTTTAATTATAATAAAAAAATAATTATATTAGATTAAATTATCTTAGTTTAAATCCTTTAAAGTCAATTTAAATATGGTTTAAAGTCAATTTATTAGAGAGTTTTAACATTAAAAAAATAATTAATATTTCATTGATAATGTAAAATAATAAATAATTTAAAATAAATTAAAACTTTTAAAATGATTATTATTTTGAAAATGAGTAAGTAATAATTAAATTAAATATCACATTTTTTTTATTAGTAAGTAGTAAGCTTAATTATATTTTTGATCCCCTAATTTCATCTTGAACAATATAGTTCTTTTAATTTTATCAAAATTACAGTAAAGTTATAATTTTGGTATTCTTAATTTTATTATAAGGGACCAAAATTATAACTTTGATGAAATTAAAGGATCATATTGTTCAAAGTAAAATTAAGAGAATCAAAATTATAATTTTGATAAATTAAAAGGATAAAAATATAATTAATCTTAAATAGTAACTAGAGAGGGGAATGAAAAATTAAATCTGTAACTTAAGAAAGGACGTTACTTAGAAGTACATTTGGTAAGCAATTGAATTGAATACCAAAGTTGTGAATTAAAACTTGTAAGATTCAATTCCATTTCATATGCATTGACCTATTATCTAGATGGAAACAAGGCCCATAGAAGCCTATCAAACGGCTTATAGGGAAGAGCAAGCTAGGAAGGAAATAAAATCATTTATTCTCTACAATTCTTAGCCTTCCCCCTATCTATATTAAACATCAACTAATACCATAATTAAGAAAATGATAGCCTAGAAAGTTTGAATATTATAACATAATATATTAAGATGTATATAAGACATTATATGATAATTAAGATAGTTAAAAACTATCAAATAATTAAATAATGCAATTATTATTTTATAAAGGTTATAAACTTAAAACTTTTTATCATTTTGAAGTGATATAAAATACGTATTATTCAACATCTTATGCCATTTAAATTTTGGATACCACTAAATTTTTTAAATATACAAACATTTTAGATCTATCTAACATTTAAGATATCATTATTTTTATTATGATATTATTTTATTTTTATTATCATGTCAATATAATAGAAAGAGAGAGTAAAATGAGGAAAAGGACAGAAGGGGGGATGGGGATGAGGTTGGGGGAGCTCACGTGAGTGTCTGAAATAATGGGGAAAGGTGGAAGTGTGGTACAGTTGGTGGTGTCGTGTAAGAAATGGAATGTTGAAAACGAAAATATAGTAATGATGTGATGGAGATTAGAGGGTGGCTTATTAACTGCATTGCCACTCAAACCTTGCAAGTGGATGCACCATCAATTACTACTAATTATTCTTATTCAACCTTACAACTTTAATTCTTAAAATCTTGTATCTAACTATTGGATCCTCACTCCAAATTATAAAGGTTTAAATATATTTTTCATCTATTTAATTATAAATAATTTAATTTAATTTCTTTATTTTATATTTAAATGATTTTATTCTATATTTAAAAAATTTTTAATTAAATTCTCATGTCATATTTTTGTCCGAAAACATTATAATTAATTAACATTCACAAATAAATTTGCTCACTTGATGTTATTTTTTTGATAAATTATTAAATAAAATTACATTGAAAAACATGTAAAAATGAGAAAAAATAACAAATGCTCATGATTACGTGCATTTATTATGTTTTTACTTGATTATAAAATAATTATTTTATATAAATAATAATGAAATCATGTATATTAATTAATTATAATATTATTATTTTATAAATAAAAATATGATAAAAAAAACTTAATTACATTTTTTTTAAATATTAACGGGACCAAAGTGTGAGTAACCTCATTAGAAAGCTTTGCTACACTCATATTATATATATAACATTATTTTGAATATAATAAGATATCAAAATATAAAGAATAATTATATTTAAGATTTATATGTTTAGGGCATGTTCGGATCTTCTTTAAAAATAATGACTTTTAGAGAAGGAGAAGGTGATTCTGAAAAAATAAGGTATTTTTTCAGA
>JASKGM010077201.1:0-11310 GCA_034509205.1 Ceratonia siliqua
TTACATCAAAATCATCAAAATAATGCATGCATAATTCCCCCCCCCCCCCTCCTTGTTCTGCATCACTACTTACCATGAGGAGGCCCATTTTTTTATGATGGTTCCTTGTTCTTCAGTAGAGACGCCATTTTATTGTCAATTTAGTTCCAACAAATATAAATGTCTTGGATGCTACTTTTATGCCATGATGAGACAGGTAGAAGCATCTAATCCATATCCGGATCCCCCATTGGAATAGGAGATATCTTTTCTTATAATCGTGGCCGTTCAACTGCTTGGATGGCCACGATTATGCCACATCATCCATGTCATAAGAGTTTTTTTTTTCCCCATCCTTCTTGTCTCTTCTCCACCTCTCGCTCTCTTGTTGTATCTTCTCTGCCTCTCTCTCTTTCTCTCTTTTCCCTCTCCACCTGAACCTAAAATGTATTTAGGGTAGAAAATTGAAGGGCTGAGGTGATGCCCACAAGAATTTATGGAAACTCCTCCCTCTATTTGTCTTCTCGCCAGATCATCGTCCATCCTGCCCTACGCGGCTTATAGATGCAGTTGCAGGTATTTAAGCATCTATTAGTGACAGGGGTTGGGGCGAGAAGCACAAAACACTCTTCGATCTCCCAGTGAGTTGGATGGGAACTAGACACAGGAGGTTATCTATGGAGCATTTGAATGGCCCCATTTTGTTGGATTAGTTGAAAGTCTTCTTCTTAGGGGATTTTCTTTTTTCTTATCAACATAGAGTTGGAACTTAGCTGAGTAAGTTGCGAGTGGACCAGTGTGAAGCTTTAGCTTCGTTGCCGGCCAGAGCTCCTAGCCAATAACCGGCTACCCCTTTCGAGCTCAGTTGGCCCCTTCTTGATGCAGTTTTTTCCCTATTTGAGATAGATGAATCAATGGAGAGCATAGGGTTGAAGAAAGAGAGAAGGAGAGGGAGGGAGGAAGAAAGAAAGAAATAAAAAAAAAAATTTTAAAAAAAAATTGCCACATGGCATAATCATAATTGGATGGCCACGATTATAAGAAAAGATCCCTCCTTTTCCCATTAAGGAGGGGATTCATATCCATCTAATCCTATAAGTTGATGCATTTTAGCTTCTCCATGGTTACCAAGTTTACAGTGAGAATGGGCTAGAATCGAAGTTATGGTGAAATATAAATATTTTATGTTACAAGCCATTTGACATAGGATGGCAGAAGAATTTGGGATTATATGGGTTAGGGTTAGGGATTTCGGTTGGATTGTTGGGGAAAACCGGTGGATTGAAATTAAATTGTTGGTAGTTAAGGCAAGAGTGCTTTGCAAGCACTAGAATGGAGTCTAAAGCATCAATTGGCTGCTATTTAGGTGTTTTAAGAGGTAACTACAAAGTTAAGATTTTATATTGTTGAGAATTTTCTTTTTAAATGCTCTCTGGTGCAGAAATCAGGTATATATAACAGATGATAAATTGATAGAAAAAGTAGAAACCATAAAAGTTTAAGATAATTAACCATGTCGCACAGGTATGGGTACAAGTATTGTACCTGGTACTAGTACGGGATACAGCAATTTTTTAAATTATAGGATATGTGTACGGTAAAGTATATTATTAAATAATAATATATATCATATATACTATATAATAATTTTTATCTATGACTGAATAAGAAAATTATAATTTAATAAAGATATGATAAAATAAATATATTAAAAAACAATTAAATACAATAGTAAAAGGCAATGTTTTTCTAAGATATAAGATAATTATTTAGGTTGTGGGTCGTGGGTGTGGCTGTTTATATGATACGAGCCCACCCCATCAGTGACCACCACATTAAGATTATTCCACCGAGGCATCACAGACCATCGGAACGAAGTACCAACACAGTTGAGAGAGAAAGGTAGGCAGAAAGAAACACCAACACACTTTCGAGAGAAAGAACGGCTGACAGAATCAGTGAAGAAAGCCTTCAGACACTGCAGAGCAGAATGGAGGAGAGAACTTGGAACTTTTTTCTATGTTTACTCCTACCCCATGTATTTTGGCTGCTGGTATGCTTTACCCAAATCAGATACTTTGAAAAATAAAAAGAAACAGATACATATCTCATAGGTATTTCCCCATGCCCAAAACATACACATACCATATATTCCTAGTATGGGTACGCAGATTTATTTTGGCCATAGCCATGCTTCATAGTTAACCAATTAACCTAGCCTTCGCAGTTTACACCTAGGGTTTGATAGCATCACACAAATAACCAAGGTCCTAAAAGAAAACAATTTGCCAAATTGAGTCATAAAATTGAGATTTCCTACTGTTACTAAAGCTAATGAGGAAAGCCTATATACTGAAATAAGACCTAATAATACATAAATAACATAAACCCAAGTTCAACCACCACGGCACATGACATGGAAAAACAAAAGTTAACAAAATATTGCAAAAATTCTGAAATATCCTTAAACTGAAAATAACACATCCTGCAGCTCCTAAATATGAAATGTCAAAAGTTATTGACCTAATTAAGATCCCAAAATAGATCTCCATCATTAAGCACGTTCCAGTCCATTAATGATTGAGTTGAAATTGGCTTTTGTACACCTTTGGACAATGTAAGTTTCATATAACATAATGGAACGGAACAGAAAAGAAAAGGAATGGAATAGACTTACTCTTCCCCTGTTTGGAAGTTTAATATGGTAATAGACAAAAATTCCCTTTCTTTGTTTGGGAGTTCAAATAAAAGTGACCGAAATGGTAAGTATTATAAATACAAAATTAAAATATAGTCCTTTTATTTATAGTGTAATAAAATTCAATAGATATCACTAAAATATGAATTTCTATATCAATTTAAATGTAAAAAAAAAAAGTTAAATTTGCAACTTTAAATTAATTTATAATTCCCATAATAACAAAACATAAACAAAAATCAGATTTGGGAATAACAATTTAACGCATATCACACATGATTTGAAGGAAGGGAAGACAATTTCATATAAAAAATTAAATTTGGGCATGATAATTCTATCTAGAAAGTTATATTTGAGGAAAACGATGAACTGAAAATTGTTTCGAGAACAAACTTCTTCAACTGCACAATAAGCAAAAATATAAATTTGGGGAATGAAACCATGAATACATAGCAAATTATAGATTATAAAAATAAAGGGAAAAATGTCAATCAATAAATAAAAATAAGTGTTCCCCATCTTTACGACAAAATTTGGGAGGGAATAAAAAATTGGTGTTCAGCAGGGGATGGGATGGGAACGATTCCCCTCCCATTCCATTCCACTCCTTCGTTTTTAAAACTTACAAGGGTAAAAGTTCCCTTTCCATTGTTTTCCATTCCATTCCCATCCTTCCAAATACACTATTAGTAAGTCTTCAAAGGTTGCTTCCACTGTCCACCATCACTATTATAAGCATATATATGTTTCAAATACAGTGTTTGTCTTTTAAAGAAGCATTTCAGAAAGCTAACAGTCTTTATACTAGTTCCTTTTATTTTTCAAATAGAAAAATGAACTTCATTAGAGAGATGAAAAGATTACAAAAGAGGTGGAGGGCAAGATATTGTCCTAAATAGAAGCACAAAGTCACAAACAGAAAACCTTCTAATGCAAGGTGTGTTACCTCGATAAAGGCCATATATGTGGAGGGGACAACCCTCACTATTGGACTAGTGTTTTGGTTAGGCCCAATCCGCATTATTTGGTATCAAAGCCCGGTCTCCTAACGGGGTGGGCACACGGGTCTGCATGCTCGAGGCAGTCCTCGCGTTGCAGGTGACTTGAGACGCATGAGAGCTGCATAAAACACGAGGGACTCGTGTTCCTATGAGAGGGAGGGAATTGATGCAAGGTGTGCACACTAAGTGTCATAGTCTCACATCGGGCAAGTGTTACCTCCCTGAAGGCCATATATGTGGAGGGGACAACCCTCACTACTGTACTAGTCTTTTGGTGAGTTAGGCTCAATCTACATCATCTTCAACTCTTTGGAGCCTTAGTTGTCATATTAGATAGCGGAGGCTTCAAGAGTTCTAGGACGAAAAGAGAAATTTTGAGAATATTTCAAATTTGAATTTGCCCACATGTGGGCCCCTTGCACTTCCCTTCAGCCTCCTGTGCCCTCTCTCTCCCCCTATTTGAGGCAATCATGCTATATTTAATAGCCTTTACTGCATCAATTAATCATGGGTGCAGCTACCCAAGAACTAATCATAATTGCTGCCATCCTTCTGCCGTTTTCAGCATGTTTTTGTCTGCGCATTTATTTATATGCTTTTAAGGGTTATTGCTTCATCTTCTGCCACACGTGCTGTCACTTGCAAGCATCCTTGAGCCATCTGATATGGTTGACCTCACAAGTTAATGTGATTCCACCTTAATTATAGAACTACCAATTTCAAACTTCCCAACTCTGTTGTTACTTTGAGATTTACTCCCTGCCTTGTTCACTTCTACTTTCACCACTTTTTTCATGGCTTGATCTTTATCTTCTGTTTACTTTACCTTTCATATTCCAGGGTCCCTCCCCCTCTTTCTTATTCTTGCTGCTCTTACTCCTTAATGGCTTTATCTTACCAAGAGATGCCAGAAACTCTAACTAAAAATTTATCATATGAGGGTCTCTCAAACCTTTGCAAAACACCTGTCATACTTCTTTACCCTTTAGACTGCAAAATGGAAAAGAATAGCCCCTCCAGACAAAATCCACATGGACACACAGAGGAAACCCCCACTGTAGTACCCATGGTAGGGGAGCAAACAGCAAGGGAAGAAGTGGATGAACAAATGAGAATGGTGGAAAAACACAAGGTTGGATAGGTTCTTGGTTACAAGTGCATGGGAGGATATGTTCCCAAATGTTGCAGGAAGTATTACCCTGTTCAGTGTCCGACCATTTCCCCATTGTTTTGGAATCTTGTAAGGTGAAATGGGGTCCTCCTCCATTCCATTTTGAGAACATGTGGATGACGCATCACACTTTCTCAGATTTTGTGAAAGAAGTGTGGTGGACTCGTTAGATAAATTAGAGGTAGAAGGGTTATCAGAAGAATTGAAGAGTCGCAAATCTGTTTTGAGTAATGCTTTAGAGGAAATCTATTTTAGGGAAGATATCAGTTGGAGGCAAAAATCTAGGATGCAGTGGGCTAAGGAAGGTGATGCTAACTCCAAGCTTTTTCATAGAGTGGCTACAGGTAGAAGGAGTCTAATCAAGGAACTTGAGCTTGAGGATGGGAGGCATATTAGGGAAATTCGTGCCATTACTGAGGACTTACCCGTTTTTATTCTAATCTTTATGCAGATGATTTCCATAATAGGCCTTTTCTGGAAGGAGTGGGTTGGAGTGCTATTACTCAAGAAAAAACCTATTTGGTTAGAAAGGCCTTTTGAGGAAGAGGAAGTCAGGAGTTCAATGTGGAAAAGGCCCCAAGACCTGATGGTTTTACTTCTGGTTTCTTCAAAAGCTGTTGGGATACAATTAAGTTGGATCTCTTTGAAGGTTTTTGAGGAATTCCATAGAAATGGTAAGATAGGGTTGAGCATGAATTCTAATTTTATCACAATAGTGCCAAAAAAGGATGGATCCATATGGGTGAAGGACTACAGGCCCATCAGTTTGGTCATAAGGTGTGTATAAGCTTATAACTTGGAATCAGAGGGCGTTTATTTCAGGTAGACAGAATCTTGATGTGATAGCTAATGAGGTTGTAGAGGATGTTAAGAGGTCAAGAAAGCATGGTTTAGTCTTAAAGTTAGACTTTGAGAAAGTATGTGACTGAGTTGAAGATTCACCGACAATGTTTTGGATCGCAAAGGTTTTGGGGCAAAATGGAGGAGTTGGGTATCAAGTTGTCTTTCTTCTGCAACTTTCTCAGTAATAGTGAATGGGGAACCAAAGTTTTGGTTTAGGGGGCAAAGAGGAGTCAGACAAGGGGATCCTTTATCTCCCGTTTTGTTTACCCTCGTGGTGGATGTGCTGAGTCGATTGCTTACAAGGGTAGTGGATAGGAACTCTTATTAAGGGTATTCGGATAGGGTCAGAGGAAATAGTAGTGTGCCACCTTCAATTCGCAGATGATACTATTCTTTTCTTAGAAAAGGATAAGGCTAGTTTGGTGAATAGCCTTTGGGTTTTATAGGTTTTTGGGGACATTTCTAGTTTGAAGGTTAATATGGTGAAGAGTGGGTTGGCCAGTATTAATGTTGATACAAATACTCTTTCATCTTGGGCTGCTTTATCAAGGTGCCAGGTTCTACATTGGCCTCTCGCCTATCTTGGTGTTCCTCTTGGAGGAAACCCAAAAGCTGCTTCTTCCGGGATCCTGTGGTTTTGAAGGTTTCTAAGGGTTTAGATAATTGGCAAGGATCCTTTTTTTCTTTGGGTGGTCATATTACACTCATCCAGTCCTGTTTATCCAGTATCCCTATTTATATTCCATCCCACTTTTGTATTCCAATTCACTTGAACATAGGCTAAAAAAGATAATGTGGGATTTTCTTTGGTTTGGCATGGGTGACATTAGAAGGGACAATCTTGTAAGTTGGAAGATATATTGTAGACCGAAGAGCTAGGGAGTTTGGGACACGGTAATTTGGTGTCTAAAAACATTGCTTTGGCAAGTAAATGGCTATGGCGTTTTCCTCCAGAGACTGCGTCTTATGGCATCAGGTTATTCAAAGCAAGTATGGTTTGGATCAAAATGGTTGGGATGCCAAACCGCCATTTCTATTACTCGTGTAATACCTTGGAAATTTATCTCCCAAGGATATATTTCTTTTAAATCTTTGGTTTCTTTGACGGTTGGTGATAGTTGTCGTATTAGATTATGGGAGGATACTTGGGTCGGGAATATTCCTTTTTTTAGGCTTTTGGAGTCTCTATTATCTCTCATCTCTACATGATGTGGGAGTTCAAAGTTTCTATTCTTTTCAGGGGGGATATGCAATTTTGGAATTTTCATTTCCTCGGGGACCTTACTAATTGAGACAATTGAAATTGAGTCCCTTTTGCTTCTTCTTGATCCTACTGGATTGTCCACAAATACGGATAGGAGAGTGTGGACTCTTGATGTTTCAGGTGAGTATTCTTGCAAATCCTATTTTAACCTTCTTACTCACACTCCTAATAGAGAAATTTTCCTTCTTGAGAAACCCATTTGGAAATCTAAAGCTCCCTCAAAGGTCAAATCTTTTATTTGGACAGCCGCACTCAATAGAATTAACACAAATGACATGCTGCAGATTTGTAGGCCTAATACAGCTTTGTCTCCTAATATTTGTCTAATGTGCATGAATAGTGCAGAAAATGGGGCTCATTTATTCTAACATTACAAAGTGGCTGGTTTTTTGTGGGGTAAGATGTTTGTGGTCTTTGGTAGAGCTGTTAAAATGGGATGAGCTGGGCAGGTAGGTTGGGCTTGTGATTGTCCAACCCGCCATTTTGGCAAGGCGGGTTGGCCCGTTTTCCTCTTCTTTTTTTACATTCACATTTTGTTTAAACACTAGCTCACTCAAGGCCACTCAAGGGGTCAAGTATTATAGGATTCCATGTGCAGGATGATTGGATGAGAGAGAGCAGCACAAATGGCGGGGCGGGGCGAGGCAAGGCAAGGTGGGTTGGCCCGTTTTCCTCTTCTTCTTCTTTCTTTTTTTTTACATTCACTTTTTTTTAAACACTAACTCACTCAAGGCCACTCAAGGGGTCAAGTATTAAATGATTCCACGTGCAGGATGACTGGATGAGGGAGACCAGCGGTTTTATGTTTACTTTTTACCATATTACCACTTGTGTAACTTATGTTTCCTTTTAAAAAGAAAAGGTGCAGTTGCTGGATTCGAACACTATACCCCAGCCATAAGCCTCAAAATCTGAACCACTGGACCACAGCTTCATATTTGAATGATAGTGTAACATTTAATACATAATATAATTTTGGCAGGCTAGCCCACCTAACCCGCAACCCGCCACGAGGCAGGGTGGGTTGAGTTATTTCAACCCGCAAAATGGCAGGCCAACTTGAAACAAGGCAGGCCGGGTTAGCCCGCCCGGTTTGACAGCTCTAGTCTTTGGAGAATGCTGGGTTGGTCTGCTGGATTTAGAGTTTTCTCCTTATAAAATTCTGAGGTTTTGGAAAGAAAAAGGAGGAGAAATGTTGTGGCAATGTGCAATTTAAACAGTGATTTGGAGCATCTGGTTGGAAAGGAATGCCTGTATTTTCAAGAGTGCCTCCTTGTCTACAGAAGGTTTACGGGATAGAGTAGTTTTTTTGGCATCTCTTTGCTGTGTGGCTCAGGGCTTATTTAAGGGAATCACTCTCCAAGATGTGGAGGGATTGGACAGCTTTGCTGGACGTTTAATTTTGAGCACGGTTTTTCACTTGCTTTGTTATTTCATAGGAGAATATCCTATCCTCTTCTATTGTATCTTTTCTCCCTATTAATAAAATTTCTTCTTCTATTAAAAAAAAAAAAGCATTAATCCTGATTTGAAGGGCACGGATATCCAAAATCTGGGCATTCTCATATGTTGTCATATAATTTGATGTCTTACAAGGCCATTGTACATCTTTTGATACTTTAATACTTGGGTATTAATCTCACCTAGTCGTTAGATCCTTCGATACTTTAATACTTGGGGATTAATCTCACCTAACGATATCCTTGCCTCATGATATCCTAGATCAATCTGTTAACAGTTGTCAAATCTTCATCAACTACCCCCCCCCCCCCCCACCATGTGCCTAGCACCAAATACAACAAGATGTCCACCTAGGATCCAGTATCAATCAATACTATCCTGACTTCTTAACATCTTATTAACACCGAAATAACCAAAGGATCTTCATTATTATTCTCTTAAGGCATCTCTTTCAGAAATAGAGATTTCTTAGGATTCCTCCACTCAAGCTCTTTTTGGCTTCAAATCTACATTCATGAATTCTTTGAGCTATTTCTCCTGCTCCTCACCACTCCTCTCAATCTCTATCAAGATTACTGGACCAAACTTATAGGTGAATTCTGTGACTGCCTACTTTCCTTCCTTCCCCAATGCCTCCTCGACTCCTGATTCTCATTCCTCCAATCATCAATCTCCAGTTTTCGTTGTATCTCTTACACTTTTGTAGCAAGGAGTGAACTCTCCAACTTTTCTTTCATAGTGTCTTTAGCCTTCATCCTCCTAGACACCGCGAGGTGGGGGCAACAAACTTCTTACCAGTAAAGAGTCCTAAGGAACCCTGAGGTGAGCTCTTTAGTCCTCCATGTGGCATTTTCTTAGTGGCTCAGCTTAATGTGGGGTAAAATCCCCTCAAGACTATTAAAGACCATCAAATATTTTTTTTTGTAACCACTAATCTTACCATCAAAAGCAACATTCAATTGTTTAATCCTAAATTTTTCCTCTAATTGATGAAAAAAAAAAATGAGGGGGGGAAGGCATAAGTGAGTATGATCAAATTTGGAGATCTTCTCTTCTTTTGTTGGGGATGGGGGGAGGAGGATGGTGGGAACCACACTTGGTTCCATTCATAGCCCTCTCTAATTAAAAAATCAATACCTGCAAACCCTACTCTATTATTGACCAGTGCTATCAACTACTTATGAATTTGATTCTAAATTTCTAACAAGAATTCATTTTAGTCAAATTTGAGCATCTGTAGTTTAATTTGTATTAGAATCTTATTTCTCCCAAGCAAATGAGCAGATGCCCATGTTCACAACTAAAACTAACCATATCTCTCTGGTTTTGAAATGTGGATATTTTCAAATGCTAGATTGATTGCTTAGGAACACCTTTTGTATGATGGTATTTGTCTCACTTAAGCATGTCATATAAAACTAAGTTTTTTTTTTCTATTCTTAGCCTTCAGGGGTCTCTCTAAAAGTAGTTTCAATTTCTAACAGCCAAACTAACCAGAGAAATCTCTCCTAGGTTTCAACTCTTTTTTTTTTTGGTTTAAATACGAGTCACTGGGCTTCATTCAATTGAAAGTACAACACCATTTCCACTGCATTTTTAAAGCTGTAATTACGCTAAAAGGGGATCTTTAATACCAATACTCAATTAGACAACTAAATTCACTCTCAATGTGAGGACGTCAGATAATGTAAGTAGTCAAACCAAAATGGTTATCTTCTTCTGTACATTAGTAATTCAAATTCATTATATAGTTAATTGCCCTCGCTAACAACATCTGAGGGGTATCAGAACAAATTTCCCTATAAAAGCAAAACGGGGTTGAGAGAGGACCTGATAAATGCCCTCAGCATCAACAAAGTGAAAAATGTTCCCAGATGCTTTGTGGTCTTTGATTCCATAATCCTCTAACGATAGCTCAAAGGAATCCTCTCTGTAACAATAATAACAACCCATCAATACTCGAGTTAAACAAAATTTCACACCATCGATGGAGAAGAAGAAGCTGAGAGCATAAACAGAGACAACTTACAGGCGGCGCAAAGACGAGGATGGGCTCGGTAGGATAGCATCTGAGATAGCAGAGGCGAAGCCCTCTGTGTCTCTGAAAAGAAAGACAACCTTCGGGGCTACCTTCATTTCGTTCCCTCTCAATTTGTTGCTGGAACAATTCCTTCTACTATGCCACTCATCAGTCCTACAAATACAATCTACCCAACAAAAAGAAAAGAAATAGGGAGGCATGAGTGATGGCCACCTAAATCTAAATTCAGAGGTGGCAAAATTATCGGGCTCATCCAATCAATCAAATTATAGGATGCGCTACTAAAATATTAATCACAAACATCGGAGTTTTGTTAGCCTACTCTTGCTTGATAGGTGAATTAAAAAATTAAAAATAATTTAAATGTAATATATTTATAAATATTTTATTTTATAATATAAGATTTATAATCTATTTAGTTGATTAACTTTAATTTATTTTGCTTCTTTGAAAGTTTAACGAAACACCCTAAGTAACAGTAAAAAAATTCGTTCTTTTTGCTTTTAACTCTAATTGATAGATTGACAATAATAATTGTAAGGGAATGAACCATGTACAATTTAAATAGAAAACAAAGCACTAAATCAAAATGATGAATATAAAAGTATAAAATATAATTCATACAAAACAAAACAAAATCATCTGTCTTGTTTTACAAATATTTCTTTTCTCCTTTTTTCATTATTTTTCTTCCACAATTGTTATAATTTAATAAAAGAAATAATTTGAACAAAATTGTTTTTGAAAAGTATTCTTTTAACAAATTTTATGATTAAATAAATTAAAATTTAAAAAGTTATAATTAAGTATATAAAGTTATAAGACCAACTATATATATATATATATATATAT